>JBBPKB010000727.1:0-11253 GCA_038089035.1 Boletellus dicymbophilus
CCCCCCTCCCCCTCCCCCTCCCCCTCCCCATCCTCTTCCGCTCCAGGGGAAAGTGAGATAAGCAACAACCACCTCTTGATTGTCGCCAATACCGGACTTGCTTTATTATTATGTCTACTTGGTATCTTCTGTTATGTCCGACGACGCAAGGCAATCAAAAAGCGACACGAAATACAGAATGGCAAACTGTCTCGTGTCAGCCGTGTAATACAACCTTGGGCGACAGGGTCCAAATTTTCTTCGGAATGGTGAAGAGTTGTTTGTCTTTTATGCATGATGGCTTGCTTAATTTACCACCCTTCAGCGAGCTCCAAAGTATACCCTCAATCGTCTCATCCGAGAAATCCACACCTCACGATTCGTATTTACAAGATCGCAAGACACTCTTTTTACATCCACCCCACGAGCTTTCCCTCGCAACTCACCCTTCCAAGTTATCCCGCGAAATTCCACTGCCAAAATTTTCGTCGCGCTCACAGGTCTTATCGACGCCTAATCCGGCACATTTACGACACAGTAGATCATCTTCCGGTTTCTCTGCCTACGTCCAGAGCCCCGTCTCGCCCGGGTTTTCCCCTGTCGGTTCCGTATTCACATACTCGCAAACGAAAGCTGTTCGTCAGCTTTTCGAGCCAGATCTCCCTGACGAGCTACCCGTCTTCCAACACGGCGAGCAACTTACAGTGATTCGGTTGTGTGACGATGGCTGGTGTCTCGTCGCCCGCGAAGCTGGAAAACGCATTTCGCACACTTCCATGCTTTCTTCCGTGCCTTTCTCCCGCAGGAGCGACATTGTCGACATGGGGCTTGTGCCCGCTTGGGTGTTCGTCGAACCATGCAAAAACAAAAGCGCGGCCACTAGGCCCTTTCGCACGGACAGCGTCAACGTGCTCCATTCTTGTAGAAAGCCTGCTGATGCCAGGAATTCAGTGGTTTTTTGCGCAGCGCTCTAACGTATCTCATTCCTTTGACTTGATTTATTGTTTGCTTGCTTTTACCTAGGTTGTATCGTGGGTCTACCCAGTCTCTTTTCTTTCTTTCTTGTCTGCGAGACTTGGGCGAATAAAACAAACCATATGCATGTAAAGTTGTAGTGGTACCCGTTGTGATAATGTATACCACCCCTTCTTCGTAATGGGTTCGGAAAGCTGTACAGGTATGTATGGGATTCTTCATCTCGTCGACTGGCGCGGTCGACGATACAGGTATCAAGTTAGTCGTCGATCTATTCTCAACCATAAAAATGCCTCTGAACCGCCGTTTGAAGATGATGATGGCGTTATACGACGCATAGTGATAGCTGACAGTAAACAAGCTTGCGGTCCGTGCGCTTGAATTGGGAACAAAAACGCAAGTCGACGAGTTGGCAGACTTGTCCAACCATGCATCCCAGCATCAACTTTAACATGTTCCGATTCATCGGCAGAGTGCACTGCATGCGAAACCCAGAGATTAAGTTAATCTACGTGAGCGACGGTCGCTCCGCTGCTGATAGATCGATCACGATACAACTTCTTCCGACGATCGGTAGAGTTTGGCTCCGAACAGGAACAGGGGTTCCCTCCTGTTTCGCAGAATATGCGGGGCTAGAACCTGTTAGAATGTGCACATGGTGCGGTGCCGGGTCGCTAGAGAGTAGTTACGGTGTATGTAGTATCCATAAGATAGCAGTGCTCTCCGACAGCGTTCAAGTCACGATCATCCACAGACAGTAGCCTTGTGATCGTGTCACTACTAGTGTACTAACGTTGTTGCAATTATTATACATACATGGCAGATCTGAGAAATCCGACCGTCTGTTCTAGCGGTGCGATAGATGGACATATACATGAAGTTCGTATTGTACAGGGTATAAAGTTTGCGTAGCATACGAATCCATCAAAATTCATATGGACTAGCTCGTCTTATACACCTAGGTTGCGGACGAATCCACTCTCCTTGCGTAACTTCAAAGGTATTGGACGTGACCTTAGCGAACCTGTCCCTATTTATCGATCGCAACTCTTGACGTGAACCAGGATCGGCCAAACTATCAACATTTGTTGGAGGTAAAGGGGAAAACGGAAACCCAACAGGCCATGTGGGCAGGTAGCACATTTCCTGTGGATTCTCTCATAGGTGAGGTGGAATCAACCCGACAGAACGAAAAACCCACCTCGGGACTACACCCAGGATTGCACTTCACCCACACGCTCCAGTCGAGCCATGCCATCAATCGATTCAAGTCGTATGCCCAGCTGTTCATGACATGAGTTACCTCGGCGATGTCATGCGATTCCTTGGTGTTCAATGACAAATCGATGCCTGCGTGAACTCCGATAACCCACATCCTCGTCACTACACGGCATATCTCGCGAGTGGTCCCTCTTACAGCCCGAAGAAGCAATCTCTCCGAATCAGTCATAAAGCCTAACTCTGAATCCACGAACTCCATGTGTATCGTGGCGCACAGCCTGTATATAGGCCTCGCCCAGCCCAAGCCCGTCTGATTCGACGAGTCGGTCGGCGTTGCTGATACAAAAAGGTAAGGCGTCAACATGATTCGGAGCTGAGTCTGAGTTTTGTTGGCGATTTCTAGAAGCTCGTTTGGGTTCATTGCAGTCGAGTTCAGTAGATAGCGTGTCAACTCGAGTCGACCGGCGAACCGGTCGACTACGACCTGAATGAGAGTCATCCAATCGATTCCGCTTGACAAACCAGAGGCCCTAGTCAAGGCTGCCTCCAACCTGGACTTCACAGCAGATAAATCCTCGATGGAAATGTCCCGCGAGCGATGATCCCATCGATCTTGACCGGCTCGAGCGGCAACCAACGAAGGCACAAGTTTGGTGTCGTAGAAGGAAACCAATCCAGCCAAATCCAGCTGGACGCGCGTTTCGCCAGGGAAGTGGTTGTGCCAGGAGCCGGAATTCATGACCTCAAACCAAGTAAATGTCGCTGTTAAAATGTTCTTGAACATATCCAAGAAATACACCCAATTCGGAAAAAACTTACGCGAGATTGGCGGGGAAATTTTAAAACTTTCTAAATTCACTAAAGAGACGACACTGACTCCAGAGGAGAAGTCACATAATACGATCTCGCTAAAATCGTGGGACTTGAAAGGCGATCAGCTTCACACGTGAGGTGACTACTTACAAGTCCATCTCCATCCTGCAATCATATTTAATATGGGAGAATCACTGAAGTGGTGAAAATTCACCTCACGAAGCCATCTACGCCAAATAACTTCCCCCATGCACACAGGTCTTCAACCAACTGAACATCTTTTCCAAGAGTATCTTCTGGGAGACGTGTTTTGCTCCACATGAGAAGGTCTTGCATATCCATCGAGCCGTATGGCATCTTCACTGCACTGCTGCCGTCGAAATACACGACTTTGAGGGGACGTGAAGCCGCGAGCGTGACATGCCAACACCCTTGCAGAAGATTATAAACTGGGGGTTGATCTCTGCAGAATATATACGAATGCTCGGGATCTGTAGAAACCCATTCTGGGCCTGAAGGTAAATCTTTGACACTCGCGCCGTGGTAAAGGAGAGTGCCCTTCGGGACGACACCCGGTACGATATTATGGCCTGGAAGAAAGTGTGCTCTACAAAGCCAGATGAGCACGCAAATCACATACCATTTCTCATACGTGTGTTGGGCCAGTGCTGAAGAAGCGAGTGCACCGTCTCAAATACGAGATGGTCAGTTCCACTGGAGTCAGGAAGTTGGTCAAAATTCCATTCCGTGAGACCCTGGTCATCGATAACCGCTTGAAAGTCGCTTGCTTGTTGATGGTGAACAGAATCCAACGGGACCTGGAGAGTGAGTACAGGAACTAGAAATAACGCGAAAAATCCGAAAGGAGTTGATTTTCGCCATCGGCGCATAGCACGGAGGAGACTTGCTGATGTACCACAAACGTGCTGCGGACTAGCAAGCAATAATGACTAATCACGCGACTCTCGTTCAAGCGAACATGGTGAATACAGGTGGTGCGAACTATGTAATATGACTAATCAAAACTTTGCATTATACATGCATCTCAAAACTCGTAGGGACTGACTCGTCTGATGCACCTTGGTTGCGGACGAACCCAATCCTCTTGTGTAGTCTCGAAGGTACTTGACGTCACCTTGCCGAACCTCTCACTATCCATCGCCTGCATCTCGGAACTTGTCAGTCCACTTTGATATTCACCAGGATAAACCAAACCATCAGGCTTCGCTGAAGGTATAGGGGAAAACGGAAACCCGATAGGCCATGTGGGCAGGTAACACATTTCCTGTGGACCCTTTCCTAAGCCAAATGAAATCTACACGACAGAACGAAAAACAGACCTCGGGACCACACCCAGGATTGCACTTCACCCACACGCTCCAGTCGAGCCATGCCATCAACTGATTTAAGTCGTGTGCCCAGCTTTCCCAAACCTGAGCGACCTCTGCTACGTCAATCGGTTTCTCCGTGTTCAGTGACGAATCGATTCCCGCATACACCCCGGCGGCCCACATCTTGGTGACTACACGGCATATCTCCCGACTTGTCTGTTTTACCGCCTGAAGAAGTAACTTTTCTGATCCAATCATAGATTCCGACTCTGACTCTATGAACTCCGTGTGTATCGTCGCACAGAGCTTGTATATGGGTCTCGCCCAGCCCAAATCCGTCTTGTCCGATGGGTCAATTGGCGCGGCCGATTTAAGAATGTAAGGCGTCAACATTATTCGAAGCTGAATCTGAGTTTTGTTGGCGTAATCGAGAAGTTCGTTCGGACTTGTTGTAGTCGAATTCAGGAGATAATGCGTCAACTCCAGTCGTCCGGCATATCTGTCAACGACAACCTGAATAAGCGTCTCCCAGTCTATTCCGCTTGACAGACCCGACGGTCTGACCAAGAGTTCTTCCAGTTTCGACTTCACAGCCAACAAATCCTCGCTGGAAACGTCTCTCACGCGGTGATCCCATCGTTCCTGACCGACTCGAGTAGTTACCAGCGATGGTACGAGTTGGGTGTCGTAGAAGGAAACCAGTCCAGCTAGATCCAGTTGGATGCGTGTTTCGCCGGGGAAGTGGTTGTGCCAGGAGCCAGAATTCATAACCTCAAACATACTGAATTGAGCTAATAATCAGAAGGTATTTAGTATTTTCGGATCTTCATGACCGATAAATAAAAAAACATACGCCAGAATGATGGTGTAAATGTAAAACATTCTAGATTTGCAGAAGAGATGACTCTGATCCCAGAAGTAAAGTCGCAGAGCATGATCTCGCTAAAACCACTTAGGGAGATTCGGGTCGCACACTAAATGATGACCCACAAATCCATTTCCATCCTGCAACTAAGTTCAACATTTGAAGTACCAAAAATGATTTGAGATTTACCTCACGAAGCCGTCCACACCTAGATATTTCCCCCATTCACAAAGGTCCCTAATTAGCTGAAGTTCGTTATACATTTCTTCAGGACGTGCTTCTCCCCACGCAATAAGGTCCTGGGTATCCATTGTGCCATAGGGCATCTTCGCTGCGCTGCTACCATCGAAATACACAACTTTGAGTGGTCGAGTGGTCGCGAGCGCATGAAGCCAGCATCCTTTCTGTGAATCACTGGTATGGAACCGGATTCCATTCCGGGAGAATAGATACGAATGTTCAGGGTCTGTTGCAACCCATTCTGGGCCCGGCGGCAAATCGATATCATATGCACCATGGTATAGAAGAGTACCTTGGTGGATAACACCCGGCACAATGTTATGGCCTGGAAGAAAACGACCATCTCATGAAAGTCAAACAAGAGCACGCATACTAGCGTACCATTTCTCATGCGGGTATTTGGCCAGTGCTGAAGCAGCGAGTGAACCGTCTCGAACACGAGGTGACTAGTGGCATTGGGATTTGGAAGATTGCCAAAGTTCCATTCTGCAGGATTATCGTCACCAAAGATGACTTGGCTGTCGGCTTCCCATCGTCGACCGGAATCTAGCGGCACCTGGAGCGCGAACACCGGAGCTAGAACAGATGCCACAAGACCGAAGAGAATTGCGTGCAACATTAATGCACTCAAAGGATGTGACTGAAGTTACGAACCACAGACTCGGATATCATGATGTGAACACTTTTGAAGTATTTCGATATGGATTAACCGACGTGAAATTTTTTTGTAATGATTACTATACAGTGTAATGTCCTCCGGGAAATTAGTCATGTGCTTGGGAATCATGATATTTCTGATTAACTTTGAGTATTAAATTGTGGCAGCAAAATTGTTCGGATCAGTCTCATCGATGGACCATTTTTTTCTCGGTCCTTGCTTGCGTGTGTCCCTAGCCGGCCTGGCCATGATTAACTTGTAAAGTTTCTTTCGGAAGGTCCCGACGACTTCAAACAGTCTGACTGATGAATCAGCAATAATTAATAATGACACATTGCTCCGGCAATCTTCTTCATGACCATCTTTTGCTGGACAACCCTGGTGCCCATCAGAATACGTCAAGCCGCCATCATCCGGCAGAGGCGCAGGAACATCTGGGAAACCGATCGGCCACGTAGGTAAATAATAAATCTCCTGCCGATCATCCATGCATAAGTCTCGATGATATAAGCACACGAATTCTCTATGACCACATTCGGGATTGCCCTCCACCATCCAGTCGAGCCATATCATCAGTCGATTCAGGTCGAGTGTCCAGCTGTCTCAAACTTGAGCCAAATCTGTAACGCCAGGAGATTCAAGTTACTGTTCAATGACGAATCGATGCCCACCCCTCCGGCCCGCTCGTCCGTTGTCGTGGCCACACCACGCCTTCGTCGTACCCGCCCACCGCTTCCAGACCCACTTTGGTACCTCGCAGGGTCCCAGGCACGCCAGCAAGCCCTTTTGGGGGGCCTTCCAGCCACTGCGAGGCGGTCCCATTTGGGTCTGCTCTGTCTAGGGCCAAAAAGCGCCAAGCACTTTTGCCCGACTCCCTCGTGCCACTCACCATCTGTTCCACATTCTCTCTCACCCCGCCTCATCTGCAGCACTGAGCATTGTGGGCTTGCCGGTATGCGATACTGATTGATCGTGGTTCGAGTGAATACTTCCAGCGCGCACGAACTGCCACACAGCAATGCCCAATAATAAAGAAAAAAGGCGATGAATCGATTGTTTTCACCATTTTTGGATGAGGCCCGGTAACCACTCAAGTACTCGAAGCCCAGACAGGCATGTTGTAAGTGTTGGAGCGTTGCATGACGAGAACTTTTCTGCGAATTCGGTCGGGGTCCCGGTCTTTCTCGAGTTCGACGAACGGGCCGAATGTTTGCTGGGGGCGCTGAATATCCTTTTCGACACAAACCAATACCATGATCGGTCCACACAGGATAGCTTAGAATTGAAGAGAATGGTTTTGTCCCTCATCATAATGCATCACATTAATTTCAATGTTAACTTCGGCATATACTAGTATGAGGTTTACAAAGGTGCGCACGAAAACTATCAAGCGACAGCAGTTCTCAGTCTCGTGCACAGGCAAACGGACTGAGGGAGACTACGAAACAACTGCGTCTAAATATACGGACGGACCGACGCAATATACGAGACAAAGAGTCAACGAACAAAAGGGCGTGCTTGGTCTCTAGCGGCCCAAGCACTGTACAATATGTGAGTCATGTACCAGTAGACAAAAAACACAATGTACGCGCCGGTACGTGTTTAAACAACCCGGGCGAAATCAAATCAGCGAATGAAATAAACAAATCATACAGTACGTTTTGGGCGCTGCGGCCCTGGACTGAGTGCGGCTTGCTCAATCCAACAACTAGTACTCGTTTTGGATCCTTGAACTTAGCAGTATCATTCTCTCTTTCCCCCACTGTTTTCCATGAAACATCACCATCGCCACTACTTGTCAGCATTATCAGCATTTTTTCTTCTGGCCTCTAATAAATTAAAACTTAAGTGGAAGTGTTGGTAAACACAACGCATGGCGTAGCATATGTATATCTTTCTCGGCGACCTGTCAAAACTCGTATGGATCAACTCGTCTGAGACATCGTGGTTGCGGGCGAATCCAGTCGTCTGGTCCAGGCTTGATGACATTCGACATTGACCTGGCGATCCTTTCCGTGGTTGTCTTTCGCAACTCGAAGCTGCTTGACCCTTTTAAACGTCTACCAGAACCAACCAAGACACTATCATCTGTCTCCACAGGAAAAGGGAAATCCGGAAACCCAATTGGCCACGTAGGGAGGTAACAAATCTCCTATCGATCACTTATGCATGAGCCCTCGATGTAAATGCAAACTCTCAAGACGTACCTCGGGACCACACTCAGGGTTGCATTTTACCCACACGCTCCAGTCAAGCCACGACATCAGTCGATTCAAGTCGTGCGTCCAGCTGTCCCAAACTTGAGTTATCTCAGTAGCGCCGATCGATTCTTTGGTATTCAACGACGAATCAATGCCGGCATACACTCCGACGGCCCACATCTTTGTAACTACGCGGCATATCTCCCGACTCGTTCCTTGTATGGCCCGGAGAAGAAGCCTCTCTGAATCAGTCATGGAATCTAGCTCGGATTCCATGAACTCGGTGTGTATCGTTGCGCACAGCATATAGATTGGCTTTGCCCAGTCTAAATCAGCCTTGTCCGACGGGTCTGATGGTGTGGCTGATATAAGGATGTAAGGCGTCAGCATGATTCTGAGCTGAGTCTGAGCCTTTTGGGCCAGGTCAAGTAGCTCGTCTTGACCCGTGATAGGCAAGTTCAAGAGATGACGGGTCAATTCGAGCCGTCCAGAGAAACGATCCACCAGAACCTGAATGAGTGTCTTCCAGTCGACTCCACTGGACAGACCAGATGGTCTGGTCAAGGCTTTCTCCAGCCTCGATTTTGCTGTAGAAAAGTCGTCGCTGGAAATGCCTCGCACACGATGGTCCCAACGTTCCTGACTCGTTCGAGCGGCAACTAGTGATGGTGCAAGTTTGGTATCGTAGAAGGAAACAAGTCCAGCTAAATCCAGCTGGATGCGCGTCTCGCCAGGGAAACTGTTGTGCCAAGAACCGGAGTTCATGGCCTCAAAAATGCTGTATCGAGCTGCCGGAAATTATGTAAGTATTTTTAAACAAGGCATCCAATAATACAACCTACGCCGAAATGGTGGTTCAAGGAACTCAAAACTTTCCAGGTTCGCAGAGGAAACAAGTCTGACGCCAGACGTGAAGTCACAGAGTATGATCTCGCTGAGATCATTTAAGTTGAAGTAAAGCAACTCATATGTCAAGTGATCACTTACAAATCCGCCTCCATCCTGAAACCAAGCTTAGTTTAAGTGGATACCCAATGAGATGAAAACACACCTCACAAATCCATCAACGTCAAAACTTTGTCCCCATGCGCAAAGGTCTTCAATTAACTGATACTCGTCCCATATAAGCTCAGGGAACACGTCTCCCCAAGCAAGAAGGTGTTCTGTATCCATCGGACCATATTTATGCTTTGCGGCACTGGTACCATCAAAGTACAAGACTTTGAGAGAACGAGTTGTTGCAAGCGTTAGGTGCTGGCATCCTTCAGGATCCACGAACAGACCGAGTGGCGGCCCCTCGTGGCAGAAGATATACGAATGTTCTGGGTCCACAGAAACCCATTCCGGACCCTGTGGCAAAACTGTAGTATTCCCACCATGGTAAAGGAGAGTGCCTTTGGGGACAACGCCTGGTACAATGGTATGACCTGGAAAAAGAACATTTATATTCTAAGAGAGCGAACTTGAACAAAAGAGCACGCATTGCTCACCGTTTCTCATGCGCGTGTTGGGCCAGTGTTGAAGTAAGGAGTGTACCGTTTCGAATACTAGGTGATTAGTATCATTGGAGCACGGGGGCTCGTTGAGGTTCCATTCTACCAGGAAATCCTGGTCTTCAAGAATAGCCTGGTTCTCGAGTTCCCCGTGGCGATCGGAGGTAAATGGCACCTGGAGAGCAAGAGCAGGGACTAGAACTGATGCGCCGAGACCAAAAAAAGATGCTCGTAACATCAACGAACACTAGACGAAGAGTGGAATGTTGTGAATTGTCGGACTCGGAGTCGAGATATGCGAATGCCTTTGTGTAAATGGACGGTGGGAAGCAGAGGAACTATATAGTATCGACCACATATTCCGGCTCGGAGAATTAATCACTGGGTGCTAAGGCCATCGGCAATCAATGACTTGATAAGTAACAGACGGATATAAAGCGCCTCGGAAGTCCTGGCAACGAAGACTCAACTTGGCGGTCAAATTCTTTGCACGCTTTGATTTACTTGAAGTTCAAGTTCACCTTCCCTCCCCGACACTGTTGACACGCCGAGATTCTAAACTCCCCGGGTTGAAGCGCTGATGGACTTATGATCAAGTTATATAATCCGGTAACCAACGTGATAAAATCCAATGCCGGAGTCGATAGGTGTGTTGTCGCTTACTGGCTCAACCGCTGCCCTGCCATCAGTGGCGTTGGCGAGTCTGATGCCATATCGCGGCGGCAGTCCGTGGCCGGAGTTGCTGGCACCACTTAGTAAATACTGCCAACAACCCGCAATCATTTCGACTTGGACCCAAATTTGAAGAAAATACTGCCAAGCAAGTACACTATTTGGACAAACCTTGGCAGTTGAAGCCATTAGTCCGCACACTGTTTTCGACTATCAAAACTCATAGGGATCAAACCGTCTGATACATCGTGGTTTCGGACGACTCCATTCCTTCCGTCCGGACTTTATGATGTCCGACATCACCTTGGCAAACCTTTCCAGGGCCATTGCTCGCAACTCGAAATTGGGAGGTCCCTTTTTGAGTGTACTGGTATCGCCGCGCCACCAGCACTGTTTGCTGGAGTCAGGAGAATATGGGAAACCGATGGGCCATGTAGGTAAATAGCACATATCCTGTGGATCAGGTTGAAAGTCAAAATGAGTATAAGAAGTTCATACGGGGGTGCGACAAACACATCTCGGGACCACAATCAGGGTTACACTTCGCCCAAACGCTCCAGTTAAGCCACGCCATCAGCCGATTCAAGCCACGTATCCAGCTGTCCCAAATTAGAGCTACCTCAGCGATGTCGGGGGACTGCTTTGTGTTCACCAATGAGTCGATACTCACATACACTCCAGTGGCCTACATTTTCGTCTACACGGGAAGTCTTACGGGTGGTCCATCTTACAGCCCGAAGAAGCAATCTCTCTGAATCAGTCATAAAGTTTAGCTCTGAATCCATAAACTCCGTGTGTATCGTGG
>JBBPKB010000728.1:0-11240 GCA_038089035.1 Boletellus dicymbophilus
GTGGATGAGGTTGCCCTTGCGCTTCGCGCTCGATGTCGCTGGTGAGTGTAAGGTATCGCCCTCGTCTGCGCACAGCCGCCGCCGCTTTCACCCCAATCCTCGTCTTTACCTCCTTCCGTTGCGACTTTCGGGCTGCCGACACCTTATTTTTTGCGTTTCTCACTTTAACCTGTCACTTTCGAGACGCCGTCTTTTTCCTTCTCACTTTAACTTGTCACTCTTGAAACGCCGTTCTTATTTTTTCTATATCGCGTTGACACTTTCGGGGCGCCCCCGTTTCGTTCTTTTATTTTCTCATCTCGCGTTGTCACCTTAGGACGGCATGCGCTAAGTGTTTCAGTTGCTTCTCTCACTCCTCTCATGTATTTAATCCAGAATAGAGAAGTTTTCCCCTTCACTCTCACGCGCCCTTTAGTCGTAACGTACGACTCGACTCGACCCGCCCGACGCCGACTTCGATCCCGATTCCCGAATACGACATCCGTTTCTGCTAACTTACTTCCTCCCTCTTTTAGATCTACTCTTAGGCTTGACGCCGTCTCCTCTGAACTCGCATTTTCCGGTCGCGTTCTGCTCCCAGCGGCTTCGCACCATCTACATGAGGGTGTGCCATTGCGCTGCCCTTGCACTCGTTGCTGTTGTCGTCATTGCAGCGAGGGCGCCCCGTTAGCCTGGCGGCCCTGGCCCTGGCCGCACGTTCGCTGTCGTCGCGTGGTGGGGGGCGCCCCGCTATCCTGGCCATGCGCTCGCCACCGTCTTCATTTGGGTGTCACGGTAGCGCCGTTACACTACGCCCGCGCTCGCTTTCGTCGTCGTTGTGGTGGGGCGCGCAGTTGTGCTGCGTCCGTACCGGCTCTCGTCGTTGTGTGCCGTTGCACAGCCCTCGCCCCCACCGTCATTATGTAATGGGGACCGCCGTTTCGAGTCGTTGCGCCTGTGCTCGCCGTCGTCTCCATGTGGTGAGGATGCGCCTCTCGTCACCGTCATCGTTTCTGTGGTGTGGGTGTGCCCTTGTGCTGCCCCCGCATTCACCGTCGTTTTCGTTGCAATGGGGGGCTCGGTACCAACGCCCTCGCCTTTGTTGTACTGGATGGGCGCTATGTTGTGTCGCCTTCTAGATCGGGTCGGACTAGCCTAAATATGTTCTTCTGAGCACGTGCCTGATGATGTTCTCCCGGATCCTTATTTTGTCACTGCAGCCTGGTTTCATATGAACTTGAAACGACGCGTTTAGTTCGTGTGTATTAAACTGGGGCGAGCGAGTTGAAAAACACCCTGGCCACTTTGTCGAGAGGAATGGGTATCCACAACCACACTCCTCCCGCGGCTGACCAAGAGTCAACCCCATATAACTTTGCCACCCGTCTTTCCGCTTCCCTCGCTAGTCGTTACCTCCTCTCCCTGAACCCCACCAGTAACCTGTCACACCACCCGCGTCGGTACCATCACCGCTTGCTCTTCCTCTCACGGTGCGCCATTCTAGACAGGAATACGCCTACTCGCTCTCACCCGATTTCATCTTGTTCGTCGATCACTTCTCCGCCTTCCACTGGAGAGCAATACTCGGCATCACTTACACGCTCGTCGATTGTATCTTACTCCCACCTTGCTTACGCTCGCCCCCAATCTTACACTTGCACGCAACCTGTACGCCATGCAACCTGCACGCGCTCTCCAACAACAATCCCATCCGTTGCCCTCATATCCTCAGCTCCCGTCCTTCCAGACTTCCCCGACGATCGCACCGCAAGCGTTTGATTTATACGCACCCTCGGCGCTGACAGCACCACCACAGGAGCAGAGGGAAGAAACGTTGATCGAGCTTTAGTTGCTTACTAAATGCCAAGTCTAATTTTGTTATTACTCTGTTGCTCGTTCATGGTGATTGCTACCAATTTCATAATATATGACACATTTGTACCGACGGCGGACTGAATGTTTACATCGCAGGGATTTCACTCATTAAGTGCTTTTAATCGAGCAACCACTCAATCAGTAAAAAACATTGCTGTATAAATGCACAGCGTTGGAACAGGAAAACCTGGCAGCTGCATACTTAGAAAGTTACGATCATGGTGATGGTGATAGGGCTGTTGACCATTGGCGTATCTTACGGTCTATTTCTTCTACCGGAAACTTCTTTTCGCGGCTGAATCCGAGCAAGCGTCACAGCCCCGTACAACCATGCCACCTATCTTTCTAGTTTCCTCGATGGCACTTCAGCCTCTCCTCTCCGAAGTGCAACTAACACAGGGCTATCGACTAACCTAGGTGATCTTCTTTCAGACAAGGGTCTCAGTGGAATATATGGCAGAGGACAGGAGGTCACAGCAAAGCGTATATTACTTTCTCTCTCTGAGCCTCATCCGCGACCTTAATCCCCCATACCGGTGCCGCCACCACCTGCTCTTCCTCCTATGGTTTCTTCCCTCAGCGCACACTTGTTCTCGTACGATCTTATTTTATTCGTCGATCACTTTCCCGCCGGGAACGATACCTAGCATCACTTGCACGCTTATCGACATTTCGTATGTTTAAACCTGCCCACACCCGCTCTCAAACCTGCTCCCGTACGCTTCAGCAGCCGTCACGTCGGCCGCCCCCCGGGCCTCAGATAAACTTTGTGATCCCTGCCTTCCCTACAACCCCGACGAGCACGCCACAAGCGTTTGATTTATATGCGCCTTACTAGACGGCGCGTCGACTTTTTTTTCTACTGTGGTCTGAACTACTATGTGCATACTTGTACTGATGACAGACTGAACATCTGATCCACTGGGTTTTGTACTCGTTAAGCTGAACAGCCATTCAGGAGAACTAGTCGAAACATTTACATTAATACGAAAAACAACAAGCAAAAGAGAAATGGTGTTAGAATGAGCAATATTTCCAAGAATGAGAAAACCTTGCGATCGCAAGTCTACTAGAATGCTACAGCCACGGTGATTTCCCCGTTAACCACTGGCCTCTATTTCTTATCCTTATTGCGTCCTTTGCGCTCACCAGCAGCTATTCAATTCAAATCGTAAGCATCGACAACAACGCAAACAATACACATTACAGTTGATAGCCCGGCACGTTGGACAAATTTGTCCCTCGCGGCGAACAAAATTTCCACAGTCATATGTACTGCCGCAGAGCGCAACTGATTGACATTTATTGCATTGGCCACCAGTTGAAACCATGCCCTTCCCGCAAAGTGGACAATGATGCGGTTGCATTTGTTCTGTTCCAACGAACAAGGGTAGTTAGTCGAGGTGGGTCAATACTAGGAATGAGTTGTCGACATGCCAATGTAGGTCGATACTTGGGATGCCACCGATAACTGCAGCCTAGCTGCACGACTTTCATGCAGGTTTTAAATACCCTTTCACTGCTACTGCGGTCTTAGTCCAGTGTCGATTCGATTCAACCCTACTTCATAGGTGCTCGACATTCAAGATCCGTAGCTTGCGAAAGCGGTATTTCATTGCTGTCATGCCCATTGCCGTGCTTGTTCAGTTATCTAGCAAATGTAATGTGAGTGAGTCCATTTAGCAAGATGCATCGGCGTCATTCTTAAACCCTAACGGAAATATCAAAACACATACACATATATACTGCGGAACGACAAACGCAGGGGATCACCTAGAAGCTGTGGACACGTAGGTATCGTCAATATAGCATTCCTGACTTACTGGCGTTGTCTCGCGCTGTAGAACGGTAGCGTGCATGATGGGGACGTTTCACCAAGATGTGCAAAGGTTGTCAGTGAATAGAACGTGGCCAAAATTAGAAGCCAATTATTAAAGCGATAGTAGCCTTGGATTGGGTGCTGAGTGATCTACGAACTTGCTGAGACATAGCTGCGCAAGAGGGCAGATGCACGAACACTTTCAGTGAACAGTATTGCTTGCGACATGCTGCATGAAGAGCTAGGTTAACGGTAGCTGCGTATGATTCGGTGGATATATGTACGGCGATAGTAATTTGTTCCCACCAATCTTAGCTTGATCGACTCTGATCGCTTGGCAAAAGTGCACACGTACCAATTACTTCCAGTGCTACTGCTAAATAGCTGAATAAATGTGCCCGCGGTGTTTGAAATGGTGGTTGCCAGAATCCCTTCGACTCGATGACCTCGTCAAGTGCTAGCTCCACCAACTCCGATTATCAAGACTACCCCACCCGACTTAATATCACTCTACAATCCGTCAACTTGGACTCCATCCTTCGCATAGTACGCGACAAGCGAGGCGCGACGTCCGCTCATTGGGGAAAACAAAAATGGGGGGGGGTTTCAATCTCGTTCGCTTCCTCCATCTAGATCATGACGAGGTCGTCGTAAGCCGCACACTTCATCCCGATTCAACCTCCGTTGGTCCAATGACTCCGGAAATCATGCAAAGGGACGTCAGAAAGATGACCAGCATGATCGCGTCCATGGAGTATGTCACCACCTATACTCCCACGGGTCATCTATTCATGCCTCGGCGGGCCAGAACTAGATGAGGTCGGATCGCCTTATATGGTCATGTCCAAGGTAGAAGACAGATCGCTGTTTTTCGTTTGGGAGGACATGCCAGACGAACAGCACGACATGGTCCTAGAACAGTTGATTGATATTCTACCCGAGCTGTCCACCCATCGCTTTGATAAGATCGGTAGTCTTTTCAAGACTGACGAAGGTGGTTGGTCCGTCGAGCCTCTTCCAAGTGATTCGGATGGTCTCGGTGATAACCCGAGAGTTACGTATACAAGTGATACGGACAAATACATTGTCATTGTCAATGCGCGTCCACGCAAACTGGAGCACAATCGGTTTGGCGCCTATTCCAACGAAATCGAATATCCACAATATTGGTTGATGCTTTCACCCATCCCTTGTCTTTATGACAACTTACCGGATGCCACCGGATTCCCTCTCATGCACGGCGACTTCGACGTCCAAAACATTCTTGTTACCGATGTCGACACTCGACCACGCATCACGGCTGTCATTGATTGGGATGATGCAGGCACAATCTGCACGTCCTCTTTTTCTCAGTATCCTTCCTTGATCGTCAGCCATCCGTATTGGGAAAAATACAGTCCCATCCGAGAGCGGAACTTCCGTGACCAGGTGTCATTCAACCTTTTACTGGAGAAAGCAGAGTGAAGGAAATTTCCTGACACAGCACCTCGTCTATCGTGCGCGTTCGCCAACTGTCGAGCTCTCTACTTGTTTGAACAATCCTTGAACGAGGATTTCCACAGCTCAGTATTTCCACGCCTTGTGGATTATATTTTCGCTACAGAGCAAGATTGGGTATCCTTTGAGTGTCGTTTGGTGAAAAATACTTTAAGAGATGTAGTGGAGCGATTTATGGAAGAAGCTGATGTGAGCGAGGGGAGGGACATACTGGGTGACGAGGTTGATATAGATGATATCGTGAGCAGGGAGCAGTTTATCGCTATTGCGAGAAAGTACCGGGATCGGTTTCCTGCTAACGGAAAGGCGATGGCATGGCTCAGAAAGCAGACAGACAACTAATTCAGAGAAGTGTACAACCTCATCTTGCGCATAAAACATCTTCGGCTATAGCATACATACATGCAAAAGTTGAACGACTCCTCTGTAAATACCTATCCTGAAGACTTACAGTTTATCAAAAATCCGCGTACTAGTCGGATGGAAAGATTCTTGTCGCGAATATAATGGTGTCGAATAGTGCTACTGCATTTTCCTATACTTACTTATAGTCCGAATTGATGATCAACGAATTTCAGCTAGTATCCAGGCGATCCTGTAAAAATATTGCAAGTTATGACGGTAATGAGTCTAGAAGTATTGCACAAGAGGCGGTCAAACGCTTTGCTGTGCGAGTCTGCAAAAAAGCTGATGTGTTTGCAAGGTGCCGCCGTCGTACAAAAGCTACTATCTATTACAAACTGCTGATAGTTAGCAAGTTTGCCTTCTGCCTTGCAATACCCCCAACTTTGTGTTTGGAAGGTGTCGTGCAGAAGATACCATCTATTGCAAATCGCTGACATACAAACTCGCCTTCCGCCTCCAACAGGATACCGCGTTTGCGAGTTATCACGTGTTGCATAGAAGCTATCACTGACTAACATTGCAAACGACTGATATGCAAACCTTGCGACAGTCGTCCCCCGATGTATTTGCAAGGTATCGTGCGTTGTACAGAAGCTGCCATCTATTGCAAATCCTATCGCCACGTTCTCCACCGCCGCGACCACCGCCCGCCTTCCTCGCCATCCCCGTCGCCACCGCCGCTTATCGCCGCCCACCTCCTTTGATTCCTCGCCCGCCAACGCGCCTTGCCGCCATTGTCCCCGTCAGCTTTCGTTTCAGCGCACGATGAATGCCACTTCGCCCTCGCCCTCGCTGTCGGCCCGTCCCACGGCTCCGCCCTCTCTGCCACCGTTCCCATCGCTCCCCCCGTCGCCGCCCCCCTTGCTGTTGCTCACCTTTCCCCCCTCGAATGCCGGCACTTTCTGGCGCACCTCCACCGTGTTCCGAGCGGATGGTGAGTACGCAAGGGGGCATGGTGATGCTAGGTGGCAATAGCAACGATACTGGTGACAGCACGAGCGCATGGCACGCGTGGGTCGAGGAAGGGCGGGGGAGATGAAGACTCGAGGTGGCGAGGTGATGGCGGCGATGGCGGCAATCGCCCGCCATATTGCGCGCCCAAACGGAAGTAATCGGGACGAGGTCAGCAAGCCCTGACAAGCAAGGGAGGGAAGGCGAGCAGCAGCAAGGGTCGGAGTGGCGATGAGAATAGCGAGCGCCCCGTCGCGCACCCGCAGACCATTGGGCATACAGGGGGGTGATCCATGAGGGAGAGAGGGTGCTGTGCAACAGCAGTGACAGCCATGACGCAGGCACACATGCACTCTGCTACATTCCATATTGCAAAAAAATGTGAGAGCGGCAGGGGAGGGCCATAATGGATGGTGTGGTGTGATGCAAAAAGGTGAGAGTGGGGAGGACGAAAGTGCAGGTCGAAGTTGTAACCCATTAATTATCGCAATGCGATTGTCAGTAGTTGTCCCGAGTCCTGCAAACGCCTGCCAGGATCTGGTGGGGTATCTGACACGATAAAGTTGTCAATTTACAACGCGTGTGACGACCTCATAGGATTCATTGACAGCCAACGAAGAAGCTGTGAAGCAGCGTTCCAAACACTTAGGGCTGCAAGTGAGCTGCGCTACGGGGCAATAGGTCCACCGTCCACGCAAGTCACTTGACGCCTACAGTCATCCACAGGGATATATAGACAAGGACCATACCTGATCTGTCTGAACTATCCAAACCATTAAACATCGCAGCCTGCGTATCTGAAATCATGAGACTAATAAGTTAGCAGAACTCACCGTCAATGATCTGGTCTACCAATGTTACGGTACCTACTCAACACAAAACTCCGATCCGTCGACATAGTTGCACAGGACGTCAACTAGGACCCTATCCTCCATATAGCACGTGTCAAAGTTGGCACGGCTGCCGTTCAGTGGGCAATTCTATACAGGTGGCCTGTCAAAAAGGTTGGTTTGCGATTCTCGTCCAAGTATTACAGGTATGTACACATGTCGCACGTGCTGTCTACGCTGACTAGACTGCTCTCCGAGGTTTTTGCGATGGGAACAACACTGGCACAACAGAAGAAACTCGCACCGAGCAATCGCTTCCAAGGGTCTCTTAGTTCTTATACGGGATATCTCAATACGCACCGTCGAATGTCCTCTCCCTTGTGGAAATCGACCAACACCCAATGTATCATACCTTGGTACTGCGCCAGATATCCAACCTCGATGGTCACTGATCGGTTCTTCACGCACGACAAGACGGGGGTTTGAGTAGCGAGGATGTTCCCCAGCTTCCAAGCTTGTTGGGCCAAAAACCCTGTTTCCATATCGGAAGAGATGGAATGGAAGCTATTTAGTAACAAGCGATGTGAAAACGTGTGCGCTCGCCGCTACTCACGCATGTTGCGACATTGGCGAGACTTCTATCTCCTATTAAGATGCGCTGACAGAGACAAAATCAAAAGAGGTTGGTTCGCCTGATACAACTATTAGGAATAGTTTTCCTTCGAATGCTTTTTGGACAGGTCAATCGCATACTATGTATGAGCAAAGCGTCTTGAAGCTTGAGCGTTGAACCATGGCAAGTGGTGGTGCACTTATCGGAAATTTTCACTTGAACTAAGCCTTACATATATACCCGTTTAACTTCCCACATATCGCGTTTGAAAACTTGGCTATGCCATAAATACTTTATTTCGATCAAGTTGCCAGTGGTGACATAACATTCGCATTCCACGGCTTCCGACCTGGAAAACTACTCATTCGGATCGCCCGCTTAAACGGTAAGCCCTCCCTGCTCATCAAGGAGTGTTCAGCCCACATCATAATGACCACGCGGGGACGGTCATAGGTAACATTGATAAGAACTGACGATGGAACGCCGACCCCTGGCCGGTCGCAAGACGGCCTTTGCTAACATTTTTCGAGCGCACAATGTGGCAAGAGTCAGTTAGTAAGGCGCTCAAATTTTGTTTCTTTGTTAATAAATTTGATCACTTCTTGACTAGTTCATCGGTTTCAACGCGGAAGCGAGATGGTGATCCTATAATATAAAACCCAACCAGAATCGCGTCTTTTCCAAAAACACTTTTCCCAACCACCCCGTCCAGTCTGAATTCCATCTCACTGCTTTCCCCTGCCATGTTTGCCAAAATTGGGTATGTTTTTACTTTATTTTGTTTTATCCCCTCGTACTAATAGGCGTATATGCTCAGTGTCCTCGCGCTCTGCTTTTCCTTCGTCTCTGCGTTGCAGTTGACCGTTCCTGAAGAAGCCAAGGCTGGCAGCTATACCACAATCGACGTCACTGTTCAACCAGGTGACCCTCCCAGCATTGGCCTCCAGCTCCAGGAGAGCGGAGGCGGTTTCAGCGCTCAGCTCGTTTCGAGCGTGGAAGTTACTCCAACGATACGGGTTGAGCTCCCTAACGATGCGCCTCTAGGGTGAGTATTTCCTTTCTCGTCGAGCGCACCTTTTTCACGCCGATCGGGAACAGTTTTTACAATATCTTGGCCACTGGCAGCAGGTGCGTATTTTCCGCATATAACCATTTTCGCGCCCAAGCATGGTTTCTGACCCTTTTTTTGGTTTGCAGTGGCGAGACTGTTACGGTCTACGCCACCAGCAACTTGTTCGAAGTTTACTAGTGTTATTGATCGCAAGTTCATGATTGTCCATTTGAGGTTCTCTCTCAGACGCGGCAGTGCCAAAATAATGTATTCGCAGATCAATGTCCGTCTGTTCGCAGGAATATACACGCTGTTGTTGTTTGGGTTATGTAATACTTGAATAAATGAAGAACAAGCTTCCTCTCTACAAATTACATCTTTGTTATGCATGGGGGAGCGAAATTGCCAAACCGTCGGAGGCAGTATTATCCCTTAGCCATTCAGGGGGATCTCAAACACACATCGACATAACTGCACATAATGTCAACTTGGACTCGATCCTCCGTACGATACGTGTCAACCTCAGTGGCGCGACCGCCGCTCGTTGGGGCCAGCAAGAGTCAGGAAGCCGCGACCTCGTCTGCTTCTTCCATGTGGAGTGTGGACAACGACTCCGTTGTCGTCGTGCATTTGCCCTTATATCATGATCCAAAATGCTCTGGCCCGATGGCGCTTGAGATCATGAGCTCGAACGTCAGGAAGGTTGCCGGCACGCTCGCGTGGGTGATAGACTCGTACTGTATTTCGCTACGCATACCACTATGATCCCCTGGTGAGTCCCATGCGTCATCGGATCTCGATCCAGGGCTTGCCCTCTGTGTCGTCACTCCTTCCAAGTTAGAGGGCACACCGTTGGGTCAAATGTAGGAGGACATGCCGAACGTATAGTGCGACATGGTCCTGGAACAGGTAATTGACATATTGCTCGAGCTCTCTACCTACCCACCGCTTCCACAAGATCAGTAGTCTTTTCAAGACTGGTGAAGGTGGTTGATTGAACCCTCCCCAGGAGTCGTCGGAGACTTTCCAGATATCGCTTACAAAAATGGTACAAACCAGTACATCACCATCTGCAGTGCGGTCCTCCTTTGGAGCATGGTCGATTCGGCTACGTTGACAACAAGGTTGGTCACCCTCATTTCTGGTTCCCACGTCCGGTCATTCCAAGTCTCTACGACAACAAACTGGACGCAACCGGCTTTCCGCTAATACTCGGGAACTTCTACCCCCAAAAATATTTGTCGTTGATGTCGGCGCTCGCCCCTGCATCACAGTTATCAGCGATCGGGACAACCCGGGCGCTGTGCGCACGTCCTCTTTTGCTTAGTACCCATTCTTTATTGTCGATGAGTGGAGAGAAGACCACACTCACCGCCCATGGAACATCCGAGGCCAAACGTCGTTCAACCGTTTGCTCAAAGAAGCAGAGCGGAAGATATTCCCGGATATTGCACCGTATTTACCGCGGGCATTCAACAGCTCCAATGGTCCCCGCCTGCTTGAACAATGTCTCCGCGACGAGAAACACCAAACTTTATTCAAGAAGCTTGCGTGTGATATTTTTAGAGACGAAGTGGAAGAGGATACGGAGCGCGGTTTTGTGGATGGTATCTTGAAGGGTGTCGTGGAGAAGTTTACGGAGGTGAAGAAGGTACTAGGCGACGAGGTCAATTTGGGTGTCGTGGAGAATTCATCATCGTTGCGACAAAGTAACAGGATCGATTTCGCTAACGGAAAGATGATTTCATGTCTTACAAATTCGACCGATCCAGCTGAAAGGCGAATTGTCTGTGAAAATAAATGTATGACAAGTGTTCCTCCGCCGTGTAAATTGTTTGAAGAGAGACCATTGGCCGTGGAAGTTGTCGAATACATCCTTGTATACGCCCCAAAGATGTTCAGAGAAAATAGAAGTGATAAATGAAAAATTAAACACACGAAGGACGGAGCGATCAGATGCAACCACTGATAGCATAGATAGGTTGCATTCCATGAATGTCAACTTACCACTCGATGATTACTACATAATCACTGCTCGAAAACAAGTACGTACCTGCAACAAATGAAATGCCTTGTTGAAGAGCGAACCATGCACACGCAGTTCGGTTGTCTAGAGGCTGTGGATACGTCAAACTGTTAGTAATTAGCACGCATGATCAAATTATCAGAAATATACTGTCTAAATGCGCCAACAGACGGTGACCCCAAAAAGTCCGCATG
>JBBPKB010000729.1:0-11237 GCA_038089035.1 Boletellus dicymbophilus
CCACTACGATGACGACAAGCCCGAGGGCCACGCAAGGTACGGGGCCTGAATGATGACGGCAAGAATGGTGATACAGCGCACCACCACCATCACGACGGCGGCAAGGACGAGAGCCACGCAAATGTACGCCGACCATCCCTGCGACGATGACGGAGGAGGCAACGGGGCGAGGGCAAGCGCGAGGGCAACTACTTTACTTTATTATTAATTTTTTTGCCCCACTCACTACTGTACTGTTTGAGCCTGTACCGGGCGGGTTCCCACGGGTACATACTCCTGTGGGGTCTGACCTTGAAGTGAGACCCCTGACCATCTCTATTTTCCCCTTGTCCTCACCTTGTCGTTTGCCCACTGCTTGTTGGGCACATGATGGGGTGAGTGTGCTTGTGTTGCAGTTGTCTAATGTAACTATCAGATGTAGCATAATAGATAATTTAAGTAGTCATATATCCTAATGTAGCCAAATTCTAATGAAACCTTCAGGTGAAGCTGGCCTGAGCATTCCAAGCCAATAGGATTTTGATGTTCTATCATGGGGTATCAAAGAACTGTGGTCTACACTAAATATCTGTATGAAACAATGCATGGGTTCAGCTAGTTTTTTGATACTTGTAGGATATTTATTTAGAGTTCTTGTCTGCAATACAACCTTGCCTGACATTCAAGTCCACACTCTGACCCCCTTGCTCACCAGTGGACTGCACAGTGGGGCAAGGATGGGTGGCACATCACTATTGCCATCACTATCCTTTTTCCTTGACCCACATGTATGCAAGAGGTCAAATGAGTGTGTTAGTTTGTTGTGTGAGCAAAGAGGTAAGTGTGGACTTGAGCATTGTCATATCCCATACATCCAAGTCCACTTCAGTCTCTCTGGGACAACTCAAATATAAATCTAGTTCCCTTTCCATGTCCTCTGTAATTACATTCCTCAGATACTTACATCAGTAAAATATTATTATAAGTGGGTCTCACATGACCCACTATTTGTACTTGTTGTGCAAAAAGTTGCAAACTTGATCAATCTAATTTAAACTCCACTTGAACTGCTGGAATCATCTATATACAGCCTTTTTCCAAATCTTGGTTTTCCACTCTAAGCAGACACAAATAGATTTGTCATTACATCCAAATAAAGTAACAATATCATGTGGGGTGTGAGAAAAGATGGAATACACTATCAAAAAAGGAAAATGATGAGGTAGCTAGTGGACCATCAGGAAATATACTTGGTTGGCCTTGACTGGCCTTGAAAGTCTGTACTGACTGCTGTTAAGGTAGTCAGGATGATCAGTGAAAACATGTTGAAAATAAAATATAGCTTAGCTAATAACATAGAAATTCAATGTCTGGCTTTCTGTTTGAAAAAATATTGTATAAAAAGGTGAGTGGGAGTCTCCTTTTCCCACACAACCCTCTTATCATCATCATCTCTATTCATGACATAGGCTGCCCTTCTCCTGGTGGGGCAGGGATGAGAGTGGGGCATTAACTTGTCTGTGGTTTACATTGTGGGATAGGGGTCAAATAGTAGAGAGGAGGGATGGAAAGTTGTCCTTCTCATACAAGAGAGGACATTTTTTGGTCATCTAGGCTTTCAAGGCTTTGCAGTGTGCCTGTTATGTCCTCAGGCATGAGACCCTTAGTACTACACTGGCTGGACAATCTTACAGCTCCCACTATAGCTGGCAAGATAAAGAGTAGAGGTGTGACTGACAAAGTGTAGCATGACTGACAAGTGTAGGAAAGTGTAGCTTTACTCCTTAATACCTTGTAGCTCAAGTCCCATGACTGAATGCCAACAAAGGTACAAGTGGATTAGGCTAAGGTAGATGGTATATGTGAACCCCTATTTATACTCTAAGGAGTATATGCACAGACCAAGTTGTGCATAGTCCTATGATCTAAATAAGGTGCTAACTACCAAGTGAGCCCAGGATAATACAAGAGTGTGTTAGGGGTATGTACAGATTTAGATAAGGAGGAAATAGAAGAGAAATATACAGGAGAGGTAAATAAAGGTATATACTTGGGGATAAGAGGGTTTTAACCTTGGATCATTAGGATCTATGATCCAGTAAGTGTTCCAAGGGTAATGACTACAACTATAATGTATAAGTATAGTACTGGTGTTGTAACAGTGCCTCTATGTCAATCCTGGCTTGTCAATTGTTTTCATTGAAGGTATGCTTGAACTCCTTATTCAGTGCATGTTACAACACCAGTACTATACTTATACAAAATGGTACATTACAGTTGTAATCACTATCCTTGGAACACCTATTGGGTTATTGATCCTAATGATCCTAGGTTAAAACCCTCTAATTACCTAACACATACCATTATTTACATGTCCTGTACATTTCTCTTCTATTTCCTCTTTATCTAAATCTGTACACATCCCCATCGCACTTTTGTATTATCCTGGGCACACTTGGTACTTAGCACCTTATTTAGATTGTAGGAAAGCATACTGCTTGGTCTGTGCACATACTCCTTAGGGTATAAATAGGGGCTTGCATGTACCATCTACCTTAGCCTAATCCACTTGTATTCTTGTTGGCATTCAGTCGCAAGGCTTGAGCTACAGAGTATTAAGGATGATGCTATCATCTATCTCTGTCTTATTTTCACCCAACACTTTCTCATTATTTCGCCAGCTATAGTGGTTGCTGTAAGATTGTCCAGCCAGTGTGGTATCTAATGGGCTTGCGCCTGGAAGGCCATAACAAGATCTGGTAGGAAATTAGCTTCTGTGACTATGTGAACCATGGTTGAACACATGGTGGAGTAGGAACGATGAAGTGCATGGAGTAGTATCATACTGCTTAGGTGAGTTGGGATATTAAGGCTGGCAATTTTGACTCACCTCAAGAGCGCTTGGAATTTGGAGAGTTGTTCAGCAACTCCCTAACCATCTTTGATTTGGAACCAGAGTATATCTTGGAATACTGCATAGTAACCAGAGACACCAGTGGGAATGTATAGCACAGCTAGCTTATCCCATAGTTCCTTGGCAATAGAGGCTTTTTTGGTGATATCATTGTTTTGGTCTATATGCTATGGGAATAGTGGGCTGCATGGAAGGTGAGAGATATATACTGACAACTGCAGCAGCATGTTGATCATTTCCTTCCCATTTGATTCTATCTGTGACTTGAGCTGCTCCAATAATTCCACTCTATAAAGATGTTCCTGACACTATGTCCCATTGGGAGAGCATGATGAGAACATTTTGTAATTGTCTGTATCAGGCAACATAATTTGAAGGTCTGACAAGGGGTTTGATCTGATCAGTGACATGTTTTCTGACTATGATGGATGTCATGTTTCCTAGAAAAGTGGAATAAAAGTGCCTATGAAGTGATTCAAATCAGTTTCTGGTTTATTAAGGATAAAAGGAGAAAAAAGTAAAAGAACCAAAGTTCCTGCATTAGTCAGTCCACTGGTTAAACAGTTCTGAGCTAATGTGTTCACAGCTATATCCATTTGGGTTTACTGTGTCCTCTATAAAGCATTCCTTTCTTTTTGATATTTTTCCTTTTTGGCCCTTCTTTTTTGTCTTTGCTCAATCCTTCTCATAGAGAAGGGATGGATTTTCTTTCTTTCCACTATTCTCCTTTCTATCTCCTCTTCTTCTTCTGAAGGTTCAGATTCTTCATCTTTTATCCCCAATCATTCTTCTATTTCCACTTCTTCATCAGAAGATTCTTCAGATATAGCCAGGAACCCTTCATTATGCCATCATGGGATTACATTGGTTTCAATAAAAGAACCTTTTCTAGTGTGAGATCTTTCAGCATTGTTAGGGTAAACTGACTCAAAATAATGAATATTTTCAATGGATAATGAATTTGAAGTGAAAGTTCCTGAGTGGATATAGTAAAACTGAGAAGGGGGATGGTAAGGATAAAGAATTAAGGAGAAATTATTGTCCCAGTATTGAATAGAGTCCATAAGGAAATAAGAAAAATTTTCAGGCAAATAAAGAAGCTGTCTATCAGTCAACCTAGTCCTTTCTCCAGTGTAAGGAACAGCATAATATACTGGCATGGGCTAGTTCATTGGCAGTCTCCCAATCAATTTGCTTCCTCTTGCTTCCAGAGCTTCTACCACAGTAGTCCATTCTCTTTCCAGGTTGTTCCACCTTTTTATCATGGAGTCTCTGATAAAGTTCATTGACTCAATATTCAAGATCAGCTCACTGTTGCTCAAGGTCATTGATGTGAGTTTGATGTGCCTGACATCCTAAGATGGCATTATACTGGAATTATAAGAATTCCTATTGAGCACACAGAAGATGTATATTAGCTATGTGCTGTTGGTAGTTGAGCTGTAGGAGCTTTTGAATTATGGCATACTGGTTATTGATTTCTTGCAATGTCTCAACATATACTCTTGCTCTGTTTGTATTGTCATGACAGCAATCTTCATTATCTCTTCAATATGTTCATGTGTGAGATCTGAGTCCTGGCGAGCTTTGCATAAAGCCTGTGACATGTGGTGATAAAGGGGATGTCTATCATAAAACTGCAGTTGATGTTACGCTTGGTCTGGGTAGGAACAAACATAGACTTGATAAAGCAAACAAGTCAGCTCAACAGTACAACGGCCAAAGAGACTACCTTCACAGAAGGATTTGTATTGGGTGAAGCAGAGGCAAGGGTTTGATGATGTGAGCTCTGACGCGTTCAAGAGAAAAGAGTTAATTAGACTCAAATCTCGAGTAGATCTAGCTTAAAGTACAAGCTTGACTATCGATGATTTAAGTACTAATCGTAAGGGTGCACAGACCAAGAGAAGATAAGGAAAAAAAGATATTGTACGAGTGGAAAGGAATAACTGATTGGCAGAAGAAGAATCATACGATATATGAAATATGAGAAAGGAAAATAAAGTCCATGTTGGAACAGATGATCGCCTAATCATAATGAGTAAGCATAAAGAAGGAAGAAAGGAAAGATCCATGTTGGAATGGATCATGACTAATCATATATGATGTGTTAAAGCGTCTGGGAAATACATGATAAACTGAAAGAAAGGTAAAGGTAAAATGAACAGAAAGGAAAAGTTGTAACATTACCCCCTTCGTATAGGTAAAGTCACCTGATTTTACAAAAAGAAAGTCAATTAAAAGGAAGTGAAGGCCTGTTCACTGGTGATATTGTTCCAAGCATCCTGATCATAATCTGGTTCATCATTCCAGAATAAATCATCGTCATTCTCTTCAATATGTCATCCTGGTAGATGGATGACCATACTAAATCCCGAAGATTCAGTAGACGCGGTGACAGAGGATTCAGTGGTTAAAGAAGTTGTGAAAGACGTATCTGCTACATCTGAGTGAGGGGAACCTGGTTCCAAGGGTGGGGAGTCTGCATCAGGGCCAAAGGTATGTGGCCAAGGTTGGTCGATGTTCAGGATAGCATTCCATCCAGTAGGAGTGGTTGGAGACTGAGAGGGTGAGTTTCAGGAATGACAATGAGAGGAACGAGAAGATGGTGGAGAGCTGGACAGGGTATGGTGACACCAGTGGTAGGGGCAGCAATACTGGGGATGGCTTGGAGCGAGCCAGTGACAGAAAGCACAGCAGTATAAGCGGCAGTTGGTGCAGATATGTCCAAGTCTCTGACAATGGAAGCATGCTTGGTTGTACATGGGATGAGAGGGAAGGAGAGGGACGCTGTGATAAGGAGTTTCAGCATTGGCTAGAGCTTGTTCTTCGGCAGACCCAATTGGGGAAGAGGATGCAGAGGGAGTTGACAGAGGAGGTAGGCCAGGGGGAGAGCTTGGTGGAGAAGGAGACTGAGGAGATGGTATGGGGAGTGGTTCTTCGTCGTCTGAGGCATTAACAAGGGCGAGTTGGCGAGCAGCTTCTTCTGCAATGGCTAACCCTCCAAGTTGTTCTAAGGTTCTGGTGATCGTACTCCATTGGCTTCCAAGGGCTCTGGCTAGCACAGCGCATGCAATAGTAGGGGGTTCTTCTTTGACAGGCAAAGTGGCCATCACCAGGTCATTGTTGCGAAGGGCAAGGACTAAATAATGAAGGGGGGATGAAGGAGCAATCAAACAATCTAAAATGAGGGCCGCATGGGAATCTAAAAAGATGGCCACCATAGAATCTAGTAAGAGGGTATCGTCAACAGGAGGAGTGAGCTCAGAAGTATAAACAGGCTCAATATATTCATAAGTGGGAGGTTGTGCGAGAGGAATAGCCATTGCTGCAAAGATAAACAGCGTAATGGAGGTGTTGTTGGTATATAGAGTGAATCAAGGACAAGGGAGAAAAGACTTTGGGACAGGTCTTTTTATAGTCTTCAAGGGTGTCCTTGGCATTTTTCAGGTTCTGCTCAGGTTCCCAGGAGTTGTCTGTCATGGGATATCCTTTCCATTTTACCAAAAACTCCCGATGTCTTGGAGTTCCCTTACGCCATATCACCTGCTCTACTTTGTATTCTTCCTCACCTTCTATAAGTTCCAGGGGTGGAGCCAGGAAGTTCGGGCCATGTATGCTGTTTTCATGATAAGGTGTGAGAAGGGAGGCATGAAATGTGTTGTGAATTTTCCACGTTTGAGGGAGGTGGAGTCTATACATGACCGGAGATAGGACGTCAGTGACGGTAAACAGTCCTTCTCATTTTGGCATAAACTTAGGGTTCAGCAGGGAACGTTTCAGGTTCCGTGCTTCTAACCACACCTTTTCTCCTTTAGCGAATAGTGTGAAGGGCTTCTTCATCCATGCTTTCATCACCTGTCTGGCCAATTCATGTGCTGCCAGGGCTTCTTCTCGTGCTGCAGAGAGGGTTCTGAGGTGTTCTTCAACTGCAGGGAGGTTCATATCGGAAATGATTGTGGGGAGGGGTCGGGGTTTGTAGCCGTACATAAGATAGAACATCGACTGATTCATGACAGAGTGAGGGTGGTGGTTGTGCACAAATTCTGCTTGTGGGATCATGTCAGCCCAAGAAGTGGGATTTGATCCATAGAAGATTTGCAAGTAGGTCTCGACCTCCTGGTTTACTTGTTCTGTTTCTCTGTCAGTCTGAGGGTGATATGCAGTAGATAAGGAGAGGTCATAGCATAGAAGTCTGGCGAGTTCTTTAGCGAATGCTGAGGTGAACTGTGGGCCTCGGTCGGAGATAATTTTGTTGTAAAGGCCAAAGCAAGTGTAGACCTTATTGAAGAAAAGAAGAGCAACACCTTCGGAGGTTATAGTTTTCACAGTAGGGCAAAGAATTACCCCCTTTGTAAGGCCATGGTCTACCACAACCAAAAGAGTGTCAAATCCCCCAGAGAGAGGGAGGTCTGTAATCAGATCGCATGAGATCTGCTGGAAAGGTTGAGAAGCCGATGAGGGAATAGAGAGGAGGGGAGGGGAGGTAGGATGCATGTTCGCCTTGTTCTGCTGACATAGGGCACATCTGTTGACATAACGTTTTACAAAAGAAGCCAGACCGGGCCACCAAAACTCCATGGAGATGAGTTGGTGGGTTTTCAAATATCCGGGATGGCTGGCCATCAGATGATCATGATGCTTCTGTACACATGTTCATTGAAGTGTTTCATTGTCAGGAACATAGACATGATTCTGGAATGTCAATACTCCTGCATCAAAATGCCAATCAGAGAGGCGGGATCAGAAGCAAGCCGGGAGTTGTTCAATACCTTGAACAGCAGTTTGAACAATGGGATCAGAGGAGGAGGATTGGGTGAGTGCATCAGAGAGAGGTGTCTATGACATTGACAAAGAGGTTGGCGGGGAGTAGGGTGATGTCGGTGTTATCGGTATCAGTGGAGGGAATGAGGTCAGGGTGGTGTGAGAGTGCATCTGGACTGGAGAGATCTTTCCCAGGGATGTGGGAAAACTTCAGGTCGAAATCAGCGAGGTCAAGTAACCATTGTTCCTGGCATTGGTTAAGGTTCTGCAGTTGATGGAAGTACATCAGGTTCTTGTGATTGGTGAAAACCTGCACTGTATGGGGGGATCTGTGGAGATAGTGGCACCATGCTTTCAGGGCGTGAATCACTGCCAAGAGCTCCTTGTCATAAATATCATAATTCTGCTCAACAGAAGTGAAAGTCTGGGAGAGGTATCTGCATGGGTGCCAGTCTTCATTGGAATCAGCTTGGAGGAGTACACCTCCAGAGGCAAACTTCGAGGCATCGGTAGCAACAGTGAAGGGTCGGGTTATGTCTGGCATAGTAAGGACAGGCTATGAAAGGAAAATCTTCTTCAACTCCTGGAATGCTTCCTCACAGCTCAGGGACCAATCCCAAGGGGCATTCTTCTTTGTCAGATCGAGGAGGGGTTGGGCAATGTCGGAGTATTTTGGTATGAATTGTGTGTAAAAATTAGTGAAGCCAAGGAAAGAACGAACGTCCTTGACTTGTTTCAGTGTTGGCCATTCGGAGATCCCTTGTAGTTTAATAGGGTCCATGGCGATCTGGTCGGGTTTGATGATCATCCTGAGGTATTCGACTTTATATGTCGCAAACTTGCACTTTTCGAGTTTGAGACAAAGATCTAATTCTTTCATGTGCTGTAAGACAAGCTTAGTACGCGCCGTGTGAGTTTCATCATCAGGGGAGAAAATGAGAAGATCATCCATGTAGATGACCAGCCATCCTTCGGCAATCATATCGTGGAAGGAGTCATTCATGAATCTCTGGAAGGTGGGTGGTGAGTTCATGAGACCAAAGAACATCACTGTGGGTTCAAACAATCCCTTGTGCATAATGAACACTGCCTTCCATTGGTCTCCTTCTTTAATATGTACATTGTTATACCCCCAACGTACATCGAATTTTGTGAATACCTTCACACCTTTGAGCTTATCTACAAGGTCAGAGACAAGCGGGAGAGGGTAGGCATCCCGAACAGTGTGTTCATTCAGGTACCAGTAATCCTGGCAGGGGCGAAGACCACCATCTTTCTTCTTGACGAAAAAGAAGGGCGATGCCTGGGGTGACTTCGAAGGGTGGATCTTACCCATTCGAAGATTCTCTTCGATAAAATCTTCCGCCACCTTCTTTTTGTCAGGGCCGAGTGGATAAATCTTCAATACCTTAGGAACAAAGGCATCGTCTAAATGGATCGCATGATCATATGGTCTGGAGGGGGGAATATGATCAGTAGCTTCTTTTTCAAAGATAGAAGCAAAATCTTGGTATTCCTTTGGAAGTGTAGGCTTCGGTTTCTCTCGCTCCGCTTGTTGGGCGAGTTCAGTAGAGAGTGTGATCTTCCTGAGATGTTTAGTAACAGGAGAGTTTGGGAAAAATCTAGACGCTGCTCAGGTGATGTGTCCAACCACATAGGATTTGTGCACTTCCATAAGGAAGTAATCGGGGTCTTCTCCATTGAGATAAGCAGAGAGAACTCATCGTTCTTCTGTGTCGTAGTTCTGATGACCTATGGGAGGTCATTCCCGTGTTCTTGAGTTCTTTGATGAATATTTCGCCCTGTTACCTGCATGGGAGAAATATAAATCCATAGACCGATCGAGTTTCTCGTCAATCTCAACCATCTTCTTCTTCCAATCAATCTTCGGATTTGTAGCCTTCAGCCAGGGATGTCTGAGGATTATGTTCTCACGTCCACAGTGGATGACATAGAGGAGAAGTTTCTTGGTTATCATACTGATACGGGCAAAGACGGTGGTTGTGAACTTGACCATGCCATTTTTGTTATCCGAGTGATTGGCATTTCGTACTTTGAATGGCTTTTCAAGGCAGTCCAAAGGGAGGTGGTGCTTCTTCATGAAGTCCCAATCAATACAGGAAATTTCAGCACCGCTATCGATGAGGGTGGTGATGTCAACAACTTTTAGAGTGCTCGAAGGGTTGATGATTTGAACAGCAAGATGAACAGATGCATAGTTCGAATCATCTAGGAGTACAGGAGCAATCATTTTACAAGAAAAAGGGGGAAGTTGCATCAAATGAGAACCCCCTAACAAAAACCCTTCTGGTTCTTGTAGATGTTGGCCACAAAGGCCGTGTCTTCTTCTTCATCGTTGTCTTCTACCAGCTCTAACCTTGGCAGTTCTTCTTTGACTTCCATCCTCGCCATCTTTCTCACCTTTCGCTCTTCTGTCTTCTTCAGCAGAGGAGGTCGATGACCAGTCCCGTTCTTCTTAGGACAGTTATGTACTAAATGTCCATGTTCTCCGCAATTGAAACAGTTGCCTTTGTGGCAGTATTCATCGCGTTGGGAGGTGGATAGTTGGATGGCATTGATGTCCATAGCGTTGGGGTCTCAAGGTGGGGCAGAGTAACAAGGTCGGGTCTGATAGGCAGGGGTGGAGGGTCCAAACATAGAGGGTCAGTTGTTGAATGAGGATGCAATGTCTTGTTGGTTTCAGAAATGAATTGCTTCTGCAATCCATGTGGTGATGTCCATGGGGACCGTTTCCATTGCGTAGATGCAGGTTTGGAGGACCAGGTGAAGTCCTTTAGCAAAGAAGTTAATAAGGATCATTTGGTCAGTGATCCCTGAATCGTTGTGGCAGATAGAAAACTCCACAATATAGTCTTCTAGCGACTGTATGGTTCGCTTATCTCTTGTCATCATGAGGTTCTGCAGCTTTCCCAGGGCTGCGATCTTCATTTCCTTTGTCTGGAACGTCTTTTCGAATAGGTCTAGGAAGTCAGAGTACTTCCCAAATGATGGCGGTGAAGCAGCCAGCTTTTCTTTTTGGAAGGATGTGGCCCAACCAAGGGTGGCACCTTTCTTCATATAGAAGAGGGCATAGCCGATTCTCTTGTTATCTGTGTCATATAACGTTTTGTTGAAAAGAAGGTAAGTCTTGACCGAAAGCAGCCATGCTTCAGCCTCATTGTAACTTCCATCAAAGTCATCAGGGGCACTGATCTTCAATTCCGTTGCTTTCAAGGTAGACATGGTAGGAGGGGTTACAGCAGGCAGACGAGGGGTTCATAAAGTAGGTGGATGAGTGGCAATAGAACGAGGGGAAGGTACTATGGAGGTAGAAAGGACTGCTGTAATGGGAGAAGGCTCAGGTGACGGGGTTCGAGAGGGGAATAGAAGAGCAAACGGATGGGGAGATGGGGATCTTGGCGGTTCTTCTGATGGATCAGGAGTCGGGGATCTGGTGGAGTCCAAGGGGACTACTTCGTCTGATTCTAAGTCGTGGGTGGACTCATTTTGTGGTGCCCAAATGCCAACATGTGGTAGCACTGGTCTGGACAGAATCTTGAATCAGAGGGAACTGCAACAG
>JBBPKB010000730.1:0-11229 GCA_038089035.1 Boletellus dicymbophilus
GTGTCGAGGACGAGGAGGACGAGGAGCTGCGATCCATCGCGATGTAATAGGAAATCAATTCGGCCGTACTGCCATGTCAGGGGACTCTCCCACACCTGTCCCCCTTGTTTCAACCGACTGCGATGCGCCATTTGGGGCATCCGTCGCGACAGAGGTTGGGCAGCGGCAAGCACGCTGAGTAGTTCTCGATATCCTTACCCTCGTCGCCGTCACTTCCGCCCAGCATTCCTTGTCGCCGTCCTCTTTTCCCAAAACATCATTCGCACAAGTTCCCTTCATCCAAAACAGGTACCTTCATATTCCGAATCAACGTTTTCGAAAACGCCCATCCCAACGAACGATGCACCGCGGCTTTGACATCCGCCCGCTCTTTACCTCCCTTCCTTCCTCCTTCCCTCTCGCGCCCGAGACTCGGGGTACGTCGTGGCCACCAACGCCCCAGCCCTTCCTGAACATTTCCAAGTACCTCTTCGTCAAATGTGGCTGTCGCAGCACGCAGCTCCGCGGGTCGTAGCTAAACTGCAACCTCCCAACGGATCCGGTCTGATCCAGTGGGCCCAGGAGGGGAGTCAGCAAATCCATGTTTCTTCTTCTTTGGGAACAACGCACGGAGAGTCTTTTACTGCTTGTCCAGGGGGCCCCTCTTCGATTATCGAACTTAGCAGTACTCCAGCCCCCAATCAAGTACGCAGTCGAGTATACGCTTGCTCCCCGTGCCTCTGCCACGACGACGCCGTTGCGCAGGTACGGTGTGGTGCCAATGATGTGTCTAATGCCCTACGTTCAACGGCAAGCGTTAGTCGTGCTTGGAGCCACCCAACTCCTAGAGAGAGAGAAGGCTATGACGAGATTACCGTTTGGGTTCTCCGAAGGAAAACGTGGGTCGCTTTGATTCCCGATCAATGACAGGTACTTAACAGGTGTGGGTGTGGAAAAACACCCGTGATCGCGCGCTCTCACGGGAAAGGTAACGTAGGCGGACGGTCCTCCTAAGTATGCTATACGTGCGTCACCGCGCGACGAGGCACTGTGTGGATTCGCAGTGGTTCGTACGAACGCCTACCAAATATCAGTTCTCTTTCTCAATCCCTACGGGTACGGGCTCGCCTGAGTGGGTCCAATGTTCGAACTTCGATGAGGGGAAGAGCCTCATGCTCAGTCATGTGCGCAACTTTACTTCAATCCCATCGGAACGATTCTCATCCCTACTTCGAACAAGGAAAAGATCTTCATCTCCTTCGCAAGGCGATTGAAACCGGAAAAAGGGGAGCCATACTTTTGGAAAGCCATGCCTCTCTGCTTTCGACTTCGAGGGGAGAGCGTGCGACTACATCGCTCGCCACGTTGCAAGTAGCGAACTCCCTCGGAATTCAAGACTCGTCGGCAATATACTGAGGAGAGTCGGGGTGGGTGCTGGCAGTTGCAATATATTTCCCGGGTCACGTACCTCGGAGAGCTACTCCTGATGAAACTGTGAAGGAAATCACTGTAATGAATAAATTACCCTGTAGTTTCCAGAAATACATGGTTGAAACAGGGCTACATACATGAATTAGCCTGTGGCAATACAGCGATATAATTAAGCTACAACATCTGGCCCCAGAGTCTTCCTCACCTACCCGATCTACCCTCATCCTCCTCAGAGACTGCACCTCACTGACTCCCGAGTTACTCGAAGCAGTTTCGTTCCATTACTTAAGTTACGATAAGGCGCTCTGGAAAGTCCTTGTACGCGGTCCGTTTGCCAGTAGCGATCAACCCCGCCACCGTCGTTCGAGCAGACACTTGTAAAAAGCAGTATCTCGGACGTTGGACGACCAGGCCAATGCGCGCCGCAGTATCGAGCGTCTCATCCGAACCTGGTAGAGCCACAAAGAGCCTCTGGTAAAAGTCAAACACTGCTTCCTTCGCACTCGACCGCACGCTCTGCTCGATCATGCTCATGGAAAAGCCTAAGAAAACTCATAGCAGGTGGCACGCTCCACGTGCGTGCGCCGAATGTTATCGGACATAATGCGTGCTTGCAAAACGTGCCTGCTAACCTCATCTGTGGACGCCGGTGGGTGGTCGGTGTTTGAAGAGTCGGACAAACGACTTGTCCATTGTGGTCTCGAAACCTGCCGTAGAGGCGCACGCGTGCGGTGGGTTCTCTGGATGCGCGGAGCATCGATTGTGTGCGACTTCTCCTGGGACATTTGGAACGATTGATGTCCACAGATCTCGAGGAACGGTGCACGGTATACTCCTGGGTAGTATGGGATGCGACTGTTTCACACGCGGCGGTCAAGTAGTACGTCTGCCCCGCTCAACGTTACTGGTTCATTCTGAATAGTTCTTTTACGTGCGCCTCGAATTAAGTTTTTGACGACCTTTGTACCAGCAGAAAGGTGTGGTAACTCAATGTTGAATCGCTATACTTATAATTCGGACCGTCGTCATAGAAAAATCACCACGTTGGGTATGCCAACTTCTGCGGTGACGTGGACTTGGTTGCTGGGAAATGCGCGATTGCTCGTGTTCCAAGACACTTCCATCATGGTGCTCGACACAAGGAACACAGAAGTCATATTGTATCCCGTGGCCGATGGATTACGAAACAATATGTGCCAGTGTGCGGATATGTATTACAGGTGATGAAATTCTACATGGCTCATAATTTGGGAACACGATGATAGCCCTCCCCGGGACTGTCGGGTCTCCAAATGCAACACCAATTTGTACCTCCACGACACTCGCGGGAAAATCACACACTTCCTCCTGACGAAATGTTCGTTCCCCTTGAGTTCCTTAGTCGAGCGTAAGGTCGGTTACCATAGCCAAGACACTATCCGCTGAGCCCAGCCGAAGTATCGGGGCCTGAAAACTACTTCCTATGCTGCTGTCCTGCCAGAGAGTCTGGACTCGAAATTTTCATCTTCCACTACCTTTCATCCCCCAGAACTGTAAGCATAATAGAGGAGATAGCACACACAATAATGCTGATGAGTGTCATTTCTTGAATGGAGGTCTTGCACAGGGACTATACATGAAGTGAAAAACTAGGTAAGTTAACAAGAGTAGCTATGTAATTTGATGTAGGAACTGCCCACCTCAGTAACTTGATGAAGACTGAGGTGCAGCAGGCAAAGTCCAAACCAAAATAATGTTGTGATTATGTAATGTGCCTTGATATGGTAAATGTGAAGAGTACTGTAAGTCCCAAAAACAAAGTAAAAAACAATACACCCCCTCAGCAAGATAATCATTACAATATCAAGCCCATTGCTTGTGTGAATCAGCTGTGTTTCTCCAATGCAAGAGGCTTTGTCAGCATGTTGTAGGGCTGCTGAAGTTCAGTTCAGTTCAGGGGCCATTTTGCCTGAACCTGAACCAGAACCAACCACTGCATGGCTGAACCAGAACTAGAACCAGTTCTGAATTGGTTCTTAACTTTAAATTTGTAGTAAATTTTTTCAACTACAATCAGATGATATTTTTATATCACATACACGTTTATACATCCTCTACAGTCCAATCTCTCACTTCCCATTGCAAAGCCTCAATTCCTGCTTCCAAATCTCCACTTGTATAGCTACTCTTTAAGAGTTGAAGAGCCTCAACTACATCTGGATGAAGACTGTTATGCATTAAAGTCACTGTGAGTCCACTTTGAGAGAAAACATGCTCAGAAGCAGTAGAGGATCCTTGAATAGCCAAGTAGTCATCAGCCATTTTTGATGAAATATTGAGTAGAATGGAACTAGACAATATTAGCATTGTATATAATATACATATATACCAGATATACTTACATCCCACCACTTGACTCTGTCATTGTCAAACTGGTCAAACTCAGCAGGTCAGAACTATGCACAAAGGGGGGCAGAGCTACTCCAAAGCACTCCAGAGTAGTTGGTTGGACAGGGCTTGGCTTCACCTTATGTGGTGCACCCTTACAGCAGATCCAATGCCCTGAATTTCAGAGGGTCAGAGTCGGAAGTAGTTGCTCAATGACTGAAGGAGAGAGAGAGAGTTGGATGAGGACTAGGACAGAGTGCACAGAAGTTTTGTTGATATTTGAACTAAGGAAATACAACAGAGAGTTACAAGACTTATATATGGAGGAGAAGTCAGAGTATAGAATGTGAAACATCAGAGTAAAGAATATGAAACATTGGAATGGTATGGGTGTTGCAAAGGAATAGACAGACAGACAGAAAGATGACAGATGTAATAAGGGAACATCAGATGTGACAGAAGAATGACAGAACGACAGATGGAAATAGGAGAATGTCAGGTGTCAGAAATAAAGGTTTCAATATCATAAGTCTGAGGTGAAAGAACAACAGGGAATATGAAATAAGAATCGGAAATATGAATGGAGAATATTCCAGAAATACGAGAATTAGACTTGCACTTGGGATATGACAATCATTCACCACTTCTAGAGGGCTTTCTAGATAGTTCTTCAATTCTTCATAGGCAATTTGAGTTTGCTTTTCTTTTTCTCTATGAGCCTGAACTATCTTGCACATCATAGCATCAGCATGTCCACCAGATTTTGTAAACAAGTCTAGTAATAAAATATTAAACTTCAATACTCTGATTTTTCAAGACTTACCATTTGACTTGGCTTCTGCAAATGAAGTAGACTGACCTATAGCCATTGCTGTGCCATACCTGTCAAACTATATATTATTTTAACCAGTAGATTTCAAATTTCATAATCATAATACTTACTGTTCTCTTCAATGCATGCATCCATTCCCATATCAAAGTATTCACTTTCCCATTGTACCCTGGTATATTCCACTTTGAAGTTTGGATCCAAAGCTATATAAAACATTAATCAAGTAGTCAAATGTCAAGCATGACTTACCAAGAGTGATAAAGTATACAGAGCTTTGATCAATCAGAGCATAGTACTTTCTTAACTTAGCTAATCCCTTTTCAATAGCTTTCCTAAGCTTCTTGAACTTAGGTATAGTAGCAGGGGTTTCCCAACAACTCTGAATAAGTTCAAGGATAGGAATAGTTCTTAAAACAGTAGGAGTTCCTTGAGATGAAAAAGAAGACTGAGCATCATGAGTTTCCTAAAATATCCAAGACATTTTAAGTAGTTGGATGAAATAAAATAATACCTTGAGTATTTCATGAATTAGAACAAATAGATCCCATTCATCAGGAAAAATCCTATATTCCAAATACTGCTTATTCTTTAGCTTAGGAACTTTAGCACTAGTATCTGCAAATAAGCAGAACTTTTCTATGGCCTGAAAAGAGAATCAATAATAAAACAACATGATAAAAAGAGCTTATGGCTTTATTGGTTATAAGACAATCAATGAGATCATACATAGATCCCCATCTGGTTCTAATCCATTGGATTAGCTGCAATGGAGCTAAACCTTCCTCTTTACAGACAGTTTCAAAGTAAAACCTAGCTTGAGGAGAAACACAAATCTGATAACAAATTAGAAAAAACTATATTATAAGAACTATAAATACCTGGTTTATTAGAGCTAAAAATTTGCCTAAGAGATCACTAGGATCAAAATCTTCTTCATCTATTTCATCTTCCATATTCTCAACCTTTGAGTCTTGGTTATTACTATTTTTAGCATGTTCAATACTACCTACTGATTGTTTCCTTTGAAAGTTGGGATATATCTCCTGTAAAAAAGCTCCTGCAGTCAAGTGTAATGTATACTCCATACATCTGCAAATATTAGTTAGCTAACTTTAAAAAAGATTCAATCTCACCTAATATGACATTCTTTGGTATGCCACTGTTTTTCTTCCTCTATATCATTAAACTTGTCCTCTAGAACTCTCATAGCTTTGTTGTTGGTAGAGGCATTGTCTGAAGTTATCCATCCAATCTAAAAGTGTATATAAGAATTGTATTCTAATAAACTACAAAACTTACTTTTTTAGCAAGCCCATATCTTTTGACTACTTGAGTAATAATGCATGCATAGTTAGCACCACTATGATCTCTATCAATCTTGGTGAAAGCAAGAGTTTTGCTTTAAGCTCCCACTCATTGGATTTATCCACAGAGGAATCAATGTAATGAGCAGTAATAGTCAGATAAGGATCAGATGCAGAAGATGTCCATGCACCAAAAGTAATTGATACTTGTCCAGGAATAGTCTTTGAACCATAATTAGTATTGTTCTAATGAGTATAATGATCTTACTCCAAAATGATCTTTAAGCCTTTCTTGAACCTCTCCTGCCTTAACTAAGATCTTCTCTCTAAGTTTCATTCTATGAGTAATATCAGAGTCTTTGATCTGAGGATGCTGATACTTGAGAAGAGCTCTGAAGGTACTCTTATCAACTACAGAAAAGGACTATAGAATGTCAGCTAACTATCTCAATAAATTTTAGAAAATTACCTGGTCCTCTTGAACAACAAACTCTATAATGTGTTCTAGTGGTCTTTCTTTAGACCACTTAGCAGTGGAATGTACAAAGCTATCAAGTTTCCCTTGAGATCCTTTAGTCATGGAGGCTTTAGTCTCAATTTCTCCACTATCAGTGAGTATAACATTGGAAGGAAGAGCATGGTGATTGGGTATGATACTGGCTTGCTTGCATTTATCCAGATATATCTTGCCATGAGTACTCCAATTTCTAGATATAATGAAAGATATTTAAATTTGACAAGGTGTTTAGTGTAAACTCACCTAGAGATATGTTTTCTGAGAGAAGAAACCCCACCAGCAAACCAGCACTGAGAATCAGGACATTTTTCAACACTATATCAAGTTAAATACACATGTCATGGGTTTATGTAGGAGAGTCATGCTTACTTTCAACACACCTCACACCAATGTCCATCCTGCTTGACACCATCACCAATCTCTCACTGCTTCTCTGGGGCAAACACAGTACAAATATCTTCAGTGCAAGAATCTTGTCCTTAATTAAAGTGTCTTTGCTTGAACTAAATACAAAATTTAAACAAGATTTACATACAAGCTACTACTGTTAGAATCAATGAAGGAGGCATAGCTGTGTTGTTGTCACATTTGTGTTATCATTGTGTCCACATCATCATCATGTTTGTAATGTGGTCATGTCAAGTTTGTATCATGAACAGCCACCATCATCATAGTCACATTGTCATTGTCATAGTCACATTGTGGTTGCATCATGTTCATGTCATCATCATGTTCACATCATGGTCATGGCCATTGTCATTGTTGGGATTGTGTCATTGTAGTTATGTCATTGTTGTCATTGTTGTCACATCTTCACTATGGTCATATTCATGTCATGGTTGAGTCATTCATATTGTCATCAGGTTAAGTTGTTGTGGTCATGTTGTAGCCAATGTGGTTGTAGTTTTGCAGTCATGGAGGAGTCATGATCATGGCATTGCAACCATGTTGTCATTGTTTTGTTGTGTCATGTTCATGTCATCATGGTGTGTTGTGGTGTCATTGGGATTGTGTCCATATCATTGGAACTGTATCATCACAGTCACATTGTTGTCACATAGTCACTGTGGTTGTGTTCATGTCATGGTTGTGTCATGGTCAAGTTGTCAGGTTATGTTGTTTTTGTTGTGTCACATTCACATTCATACCAGAGTGGTGTGTTATGGTTGTATTGTCATTGGGATCATGTCATTGCAGCCATATTGTTGCAGTTACATCATCATTGTTGTTGTTGTTGTTGTATTGTCACTATGGTTGTGTTCATGTTGTGGTTGTGTCATAGTCAAGTCATTGGGTTATGTCATTTTTGTCATGTCATGTTCACATTTGCATCATTGTGGTGTGTTGTTGTTGTGTCATGGTCAGGATCATGTTGTCATGGCCACATCGTCATTGCATAGTCACTATGGTCATGTTTGCATCATGGTTGTATCATGGTTGAGTTGTCAGGTTATGTTGTTTTTGTTGTGTCACATTCATGTTTGAGCCAGAGTGGTGCATCATGGTTGTATTGTCATCAGGATCGTGTTGTTGCAGCCATGTCATCACAGTTGCATCATCATTGTCATTGTTGTTGTTGTCATTGTCATGTCATCACCATGATTGTGTTTGCATTGTAGTTGTGTCATGGTCAAGTCATCAGGTTTTCTCATTTTTGTTGTGTTGCATTCACATTTGCATTTGCATTGTCATGGTGTGTCATGGTCATGTCATTATGTCATCACTGTGGTCATGTTCATGTTGTGGTTGTGTCATGGTTGAGTCATCAGGTTATATCATTGTGGTCATGTTGTAGCCAGCATGGTTGTAGTTTTGCCACCATGGAGGAGTCATGATCATGGCATGGTGACTGCATTGTTGTGGTGTGTCACAGTCACATCATTGTTGTGATCATGTTGAAGCAACCATGTTGTTGTGTTGTTGTTCATGTTTGCATTGCCATAGTACATCATGGTCATATCATCATTGTGATAATGTTATTGTGGCCATGTTGTTGTCATGTTCATGTTGTCACCATGTCACAACCATGACTGTGATTGTCATGTAGTAGTTGAAAGTCAAGTAGTTGTGGGGGGGGTTGGAGAAAAAAATAGCACAACATAATTAATGAAAGAAGAAGGAGTGACTGAGTGAGAACACACCTTGTCATCATATTCTCATTCCTGCTGCATCTCCTTGTACTCATTCTTGGCTGTCCTATCTGTCTTGGCATCACCCAGATCTGAATCATCAATGGCTTCATGGTATTCTCCTTGAACTGGGAGTCAAGCCAAAGATTTGAGATTTAGTGTATAAGTTGGCTGCTTTACTTACCATGTGGCTGGTTCACTTGTTCATAGTCAGAGCCCTCAGAGGCTAGAGTGATTCTTGGGCAAGATGGACAATGTTTGATGGTTTGCATGACTTTTTTGCTCATCATGTTATCAGTGTGCTTGTGTTTCATGGCAGTGCTGGAGGATGTAGCATTCTTATCAGTAGTGAGTTTCCAAGGGAGTTTGTGCTGGCAGACACTTGCAACCTTCTGGACAGGCTGAATACTTGGGTTCAGGTGCTATGTTGGACACCAGGATATCTGATTAGCAAAATTCATATCCTATATAAGCTTACTTTTTTTAGATTGGGCAATAGTCTGGATATGAGAATTCAAAGCTAAATACAAATTTATATAAAGGATAAAATTAATACTTATATTACTGAGAGGTATTTCATCAGTCTCTGAGTTGTACTATTGTATTTCAGAGGCATCCTTGAGTGTGCCATCATTATTGAGTGCACACTGATTAGTAGACATTGTGCCAAGATGGGTTTCTTGGATGGCAGAGATCCAAAGGAAGTGTCAAAATAAAGTTTGGGAGGCTGTGATAAACTGTATAGTTGCTGCATGACAACCTTATCATTTTAATACAATAATTACTAAAAATATTTATTATGAGCTGCTAACTGGATACTCCTAAAATAATTGGTTCTGTCTGTGTTATGACTTCAGGTGTGAGACCCTTAGTACCACACTGGCTGGACAATCTTACAGCTTCCACTATAGCTGGTGAGATAAAGAGTAAAAGATGTGACTGACAAAGTGTAGCATGACTGACTAGGTCAATTGTGACTGAAACAATATAGTGTGACTGACAAGTAGGAAAGTGTAGCTTTATTTCCTTAATACCTTGCAGCTCAAGTCTTGCAACTGAATGCCAACAAAGATACAAGTGGATTAGGCTAAGGTAGATGATACATGTGAACCCCTATTTATACTCTAAGGACTATATGCATGGACCAAGCTGTACATATTCCTACAATCTAAATAAGGTGTTGACTACCAAGTGAGCCCAAGATAATACAAGAATGCGATGGGGCTATTGTACAGGTTTAGATAAGAAGGAAATAGAAGAGAAGTATACAGGAAAGGTAAATAAGGGCATGTACTTGGAGATAAGAGGGTTTTAACCTAGGATCATTAGGATCTATGATCCAATAAGTGTTCCAAGGGTAATGATTACAACTATAATGTACCATTTTGTATAAGTATAGTACTGGTGTTGTAACAATATAGGGAGTTGTTACAATGGAATTTTGCTATTTTAATCCATTCTGCCCATTCTGCCTGCTTCTTTGCTATGTAGGAGTGGAGATATTGCTCAAGATCTCTATTGATGTACTCTGTTTGACTATCTGTTTGAGGATGATAAGTGGTAGAGATCTTTTGAGTAATTCCAAATAGTGTATAACTCCCTTGTAAACTCTGAAGTGAACTGAGGTCCTTGATCTGAAACAATAGAAGAAGGTAGTTCATGGATATACCAAACATAATTGTGGAAATAAGAGGCTAATTCTTTTGAAGAAGTAATTTTGAAACAAAGAATGAAGATTACTTCTTTTGAAAAGCAATCCACTATTATACAAATGGAATCAAATTTGTTTGAAAGGGGTAAACCAGTAATAAAGTTGACAGAAAGAATAGTCAAAGGTTTTGTAGGTGTAGATAATGGTAATAATTTGCCAGCTGGTGCCTTTGAGGATCACTTTGTTTGGGTACATATATAGTAACTATCTACATATTGTTTGGTATCTTTGGTAACTGTAGGCTAAGACAAATATCTGGTGAGAAAATGAAGTGTTTGTGCTTGTCTTGAATAACAAGCTATATGGGAATCATGACAAATGTTAAGTAATTCTATGTATAAGGGTTCTGGAATAAATACTTTTTGTTTTGGTTTATGAAGATAGAATCTTGTATATTGTATGTAAATGTAGGTATTTCTTTATTTTTTATTTTTGTGTTTCTTTTTGTATTTTGTCATAAAAGGAAGAAGATATCAAAATATTATTAATAAAAAGTTGTTCTGGAAGTACAGTAATATTGGTATTGTGATCTGTTATTATGTCTCTATGATCAGGTTGCCTAGATAACACATCTGCCCTTCTATTGGATAATCCTGGTTTGTAAACTATGGTATAATTGAACTCTTGTAGTAATGCATGCCATCTAGCCTGTCTTCCTGATAATGTCCGAGGAAATTTCCAGTATTCCAAGTTTTTGTGTTCTGTCCAGATTTCAAAGTTTGGTCTACCTATGAGGTAATGTCACCACTCTTCTAAAGCTCTGATAACCACAAGGAGTTCTTTATCATAAATGGGGTAATTGCACTCATGAGCATTGAATGAATGTGAAATGAAAGCACTGGGGTGCCAAAGTCTGTCATCCCCTTTTACTGATAGTACTCCCCCTGTTGCTATGTCACTGGCATCTGTTTCTACTTACATTTCTTTTGTCTGATCTGGATAAGTGAGTAAAGGAGCAG
>JBBPKB010000731.1:0-11228 GCA_038089035.1 Boletellus dicymbophilus
CTGCTTGCGGGCGCTACGCGTGCCGATGCCGACTCCACCAACGAGAAACAAGGGTCAGTGCCAGGAGCCCTGATTGACGGAAGAGTCTCTTTGCAAAATAACTTACGTACGCTTCCTCCCCTTCCCGGGCCCCCAGGGCCCATACCGGATCGCCCTGAGCCTTGTTTCCCCGATTACATATGGAAAAAAGTGTCGTGCACAGTCGTATTCCGGGACGCATGTACGAGTCGGTCGTAGTTTTCGACCGAACGGCCGGCAAGTAAGGCTAGTGGTCAACAGCTCCCGTCTTACGCGGGAGGGGGGGGGAACGCATATAGACACGAATTTTTTCAATCATCCCAAGTCAACTCACTGTTTCGCAAACGGAGGTACACCAGCGCAATCACTAGCAGGAGTGTTCTCATTGACAGGCTCGGACGCTCGTTTTCAGGTCATCTTTACTTGGCTGCAGGTCCATTCCCACCTGCGACGGCCATGGGGATACGTTCGCCGCTAGAGGACGATGGTGGCGATGACAGCAACGGTGGTTACAATGGCGAAATCTATGGGACAAGTTGAATCTAACAATGATAGCGATAGGGCCGGGGGAGAAGGCAAAACTGATGTGCACGTGTAGGGTTGGCCACGGGTATACCCGCGAGCTGGCGAGTCATCGGCGGGTACGGGTACACACCGACCCGTGATACCCGCGGTATGTTCGCCTACCCGCGGTGTGCTAGACACCCGCGGGTTTGCACCATGAGAAGTCAATAGTATTGCAAGTACGAGTCAGCTATTCAACATACAATAGGATTAATCCGAACATTTTGTAAGCGGTGTGAAGCCGCTGGAGCGGAACGCGACTGGGGGTGCAAGTCTAAAGGGGACGGAGTCAAGCCAGAGGGGCAAATCTAAAAAGTGAGGAAGTTAGCTAGTAGTAACGGATGTCGTAGTCGAAAGTCGGAATCGAAGTCGGCGTTGGGCGGGTTGAGTCGAGTCGCACGTTACGACTGAAAGGCGCATGAGAGTGAAGGGAAAAACTTCTCTGTAGATAGCTCGAGGCTGAAGGACTTAAATACAGGAAAGGGGTTGCGAAAGAAGTTCAAACACTTAGCGCATCTCGACCGAAAGTGATAGCATAAAGTGAGAAAAGTGAAGTCGGCGTCTCGACAGTGACAACACAAAGTGAAAAAGTGAAGACGGCGCCCTGAAAGTGACAGCACAAGGTAAGAAAAGTTAGAAGTGACGACGGCCCAAAGGCGGCAGCGCAACTTCAAGGTGTGAAAGACGAGAAATAAACGAGAGAGGCGAAAAGTAAAGTGACGGCGGTGGCGGCTGTGCGCAGAGCTAGGTACGGGTTAGTTCAATGTCAAAGGTTACGAGTTACCTAAACGAGTGAACTAACAAATGGTAAGTTATAAGTAAACGGTAGTACGAATGTATAATAGTAGTGTCATACCTCAGCGCAGTTCCGGGCGAACGAGCTGAGGTATCCGTGCGGTATCGTACGAGCCAAATGCTCTACGAGTAAGGTACGAATAGGTACGAACAATCGAGGTGAAATAAAGTTAATGCGAAACAAAAGATTACGGATTACTACGTTACGACGGCCGCACGACACAGCGGCTAGACCTCATGTGACATTCAAGCAGGTAAAAGATATGGCTACAAAAGGGCTCACCTCAGTTGTGTGTGATACAGTGGACTGAGGTGTCAACTACATACAATGTCCTTTATATACAAATGAGTTCAGAGGTATAGTACGAAAGGGGTAAACGGTTCGGGAGCAAAATGGCTCGGCGAACACTTGGAGTAGTAAAGATATGCGATAAGAAAAGGAAAAAAGAGTCTATACGATTAATGTGCACGCGAGGGATCTAGCACGGGCGCATGCGGGTATTCCGGTGACTAGTAACTGTGCCAGTCAGTCGTGTGGCTGCATTCACGCTTGCTAATCCAACAGCATGGTGTCAGAGCAATCAAAAAAGGGACTCAAGTATGTCGGCGATGGTAGTGGCCTGTGGAGGCACTGGCCAAATCTAGCTTCATTAGACATCTGACTTTGGCTCCAGCAGGTGACCTCATACCCGTGCACCCGTGAGTACGGGTACTGTGTTGGCGCAGGTGGAAGACTACAATGTCACACCGTACCCGTACCTGTGTCCAACCCTATGCACGCGTGTTCTCCTTGTGGAGTGAATTCACTTTTCAAAGGTATGTATGGGGATCCAATGACCAACAAATTGTAGCTGGTGGACCTGGCAAAGTAACAACAAAGGCTGGCCTTCATTGAGCTAAACAGTATTCCAGTCAAAGTTTGGAAGTGGAGCTATTGAAACTACAGGTGGAAAGAATATTGTCTTCTTCTTTTCGTTATTTTTATTTGAAAACAGTGTAGAGGGTGCGAAGCCGCTGAGCGGAACGCGACCAGAATGCGAGTTCGTAGGGGATGGCGTCTAGCCTAAGAGGTGGAACTAAAAGGGGGGGAAGTAAGTTAGAAATGTCGTATGTCATAGTCGAAGGTCGGAATCGAGGTCGGCGTCGGGCGGATCGGATCGAATCGCACGTTATGACTGAAGGGCGCGTGAGAGTGAAAGGGGAAAACTTCTCTATTCTCCAGCTCGAGGCTGAAGGTGTTGTCTTAAATACATGAAGGGGCTTACGAAAGTTGTTCAAACGCTTGACGTGCGTCGACCTAAGGTGACAGCGTAGAATGAGAGAAATGAAAGATTGAGCGACGGCAAACTGAAAGCGACAAGGTAAAGTGAGAAAACTGAAGGCGGCGTCTCGAAAGTGACAAGGTAAAGTGAGAAAACTGAAAGCAGCATCTCGAACATGACAAGGCAAAGTGAAAGGGTAATAACGGCGTCCGGAAAATAACAAGTTAAAGTGAGGAATGTGAAAGATTAAGTGACGGTGGCCCGAAAGTGGCAGCGCCTGGCATAAAAGACAAAGGTAAAGTAACAGCGGCCCAAGAGTCGCAATGGAAGGAGAGAAAACCGAAAATTAAAGTGATGGCGGCGCCGGCTGTGCGCAGACGAGGACAATACCATACAACAGTGTGCTAGCACAATATTCGAGGCTGCTCCACTCTTCACGTATGTTCTCTTTTCCATGTTAGCGTTCAATAGCCAGTCTGGTTTGTCATTTCTTCGAGCCCAGTGCAGTCATCGATCGGGACTGGACTCGAATACAAGGTAACGAACGCTGATTCGTAGCGTTCTCTCAAACGCTAAGGCTGAATCGATACACGTACGAGATTACTCCCTCGACTTTCTCTCTCTCTCCTTGTCAATTGAACTTCCTCTTAACTTGCTCGCCGATTTTCCCGTTGCAAATGCTCTCTGGAAGCGCTGTCTGTCGCAGGCAGAAACCTTGCTCGTCGCTTGGCAAACTGAAGATGCCTCGCCCCCATTCGAATCTGCAGACACATTTATTCAGGCAAGGTAGGGGATTTGGCTCCCGGAGAAAACGCCAGAAGTTGGTGATTCATCGGGCCGGCGCTCGGCCCCGTCAAATTCATCATCCGACACGGGAGAATCCGGTACGACATTCACAGTATCGCCCTTGTCAAGCAAGGTCCTTTCTATTTGCCAGTGAATACTCTCAAGTTATCGACGTGGTTTTACTAACCCTGAAACAAATCGGAAAATATTCACATGCTGGGATGGGCCGCAGTGCCAGGTGGGTGGATGTGCACACCTTACACCGGCTGTTCCCTTAACTCATCCACATCACATATTGGCACGGCTCATAGTATGTGGCCTTGGTCTATCCTTGCAAACTGACTTATGGTCTTGCATCATTTGTGCTTCCGATCACCATTCCTTGCACTATAGGACTGGATTCCTCAATTGTGAGATCTTCTCGTCCCACTACTAATCCAGAGACAGTTCAACACGAACGTTTTTCTTATCGAGGTGCTAACAGGTATCACCCCGTCTCAAGAGACGCATACCAGCGTAAGCGTGGCTGTCATTGGAGGCTTGTTTCTTATCAACTTTATCTCCAGAGGCGAAAAAGCAACTTGAATGCTTGAATGTTGTAACTGTCGTTCATCGTGTGATCGCGCGATTGGGATAAGGTGGTCATATAAAGATAATCCTGGGCAACAATACGTATTTTTCTTTCACTTGTGTGACTCTCACCTGTGTATAACCCAAAAACCCCGGCGTCACTGTTAGCGCTATTTTAGTAGGAAGGTTAGTAAACTTAAACGGAACTGAAGCACGGACCAACAGCTTGGGGCCGGTTAATGCGGCAGCAGCACTAATATGCTAAATAGAGAGGATATTGTTTCAGTTTAACCGGGCGAGAAGAGCACTGTCAATGAATGCTCAAGCATGGCTTTATCTTGTTTTCGGCGTAAGCTATTCTATGCATTCATTTGAACGATATATCTTAACCCCCATCCTAGATACTTCTTAGTACACGTGTGTTACCTCTGGTAGACACAGGTACCCTGCTGGTATCGACTTTGGATTACGAATATTTGAATTCTCAGCACGAATGCATTGCCGTATGATCCAGAGATGGTACGAGTTGAGTAAAAAGTGGCCTTAGCTCCCTTCGGCTTAGTGGATGAACCGACGGCGGCGGGGCCACTATGTTATGATTTTTCTTCCCGTCAGCTCGAAACACTGGCCGGGAACAATGATGCACGCCCTAGGTCTCTCTTTAGGAGAACTATAAGAGGAACACACCGGGGTACGCCCCATTTACTGGCCCGCTCGCTTCGGTGCTTCGCCCACTCACAGATGATCCCGCGCAGGTTGTAACGCTCGCTATGTACGTGTTGCACTTTGTCTGCTAATAGGTGATTGGCAAATGATCTTAGTGGTCGAGCCGTTTGCACGCTCTCTACTTGCTGTCAATCGCAGGCAGCCCCGTTGTCGAAAGAGTGAGCGATGGGCGTGGTGACCGCTAACCAAGCCTCCTGTCGCTTCACAGGTACTCTCACGTACGGCCCAGCTTTACCTCCCCGATTTGCATACATTGTACTAAATTCCATTTGTCGTTTTTCCAAGGATGGTAAAATTTGATCGTGTCGTTTACTATGCCAACATCAGACCTAGCATAGAACAGTTTTTGGAAATCAAATGACACATTGTTAAGGTTAAGTACCAGTGGAAGAAATCATTCATGACTGGCGACAAATCGCGCCGTTCTAAACACGATAATTTATCAGGGACACAGACGGCCATCGCCTCACGTTTTTTCGGCTTTGTGATGCTACGAACCAATTATGTAATTGTAGATTTTGCTCTTTGTTCTGTAGGTAATGCCCGTGGGGAACCGGGCAACAATGTCCTACGCTGTGGCTGCCGGTAAGGCGATCTAGGCCCGCATTGGCTGCATGCCAGTGGTGTAGGCGGAGCGGGCGTGCCACTTTCTCCACTCGCTTTCTCATTTTAGCCTCTCTCCAAATCTGTTTTGACGGCGTCTTTGTGTCGCATTTTCTCTGCAGAACAATCCTATTTCTGTGCGGACTACCATAGGAACGGTGCACTGCGAGCGAAGTCCGAGGATCGGAAAATATCTAAGTCTCCACAACCGCGAGGCGTCGCACGAGATGCATCTGGGTGATCGAGAAGCGAAAACTTGAGGGTGATTCGTTGAGTGTTGACTCCACATTCAATCAGGATTAGTGACAAACGAGAGAGACTTCTAAGAATCTCCTTCAAGCGATTGCACCAAATCACCGTGACATGGGTCGACGCAACACTCTCGTTCACGAGCCCAGGCGTTCTTCGCAGCGCTCCTGATCCTGTGAAAATGTGCGTGAAGGCGCGTGTGCGGCCTGCCCATAAATTTGTCCAGTACTGCATTCACTCTATCTAGCTTTCGACATTCCACGGTGAATTTCCACCACAGGATGATGTATCACGAAAGCAGTCTGCGGTATAGGTATGAAACCCGGAGTGTATCAACACTTGAAGGTTATTAATAGAGACCTTGAAGTCAAACTGAAACGCCTTCGACGGTTCATTGTGCCTCCAGAAAACGCGAAAGAAGATAATACGATACTTGTGAAATGGTTCATCCGGTCGAACGCACAGGACTGACCAAAATCCACATTGCTGTGACTGTTGTCACGTAATTTTTTTTTTTCGGGTACGGTGCATTCGGCTAACAGCTTGACAGCGTGGATCATTACAAACAAACTCCGGGGTAAACAAACCGCCTTCACACAGTCCGACTCGCTAACACCTGGATTCCTCCGCCTCGCTTCCCCACACGATGAGCGAGCCGGCAAAAAGTTTGGTCATGTTGGAGGCTGTGGATGAGAACTACGTTGTTTGTATCTACATATAGGTTTGTTATTGATACACAGATGGTGATCGTGGGCCTCCAGCAAGGTAGCTTCAAACTTCTATCTCCATAATCACCCAGTAGATCTAGATTGTACAGCAAGGTACATAGTTGTGCACTTGTTGCTACATATTCCATTCGCATTCTTCAAGTTATATACGTATTTAGAAACTGGCGCGGTGATCACGGCACTGGGCGCCAGGTGTTCGAGCCGTAAAATATTTCGTGCTCAGATCCTTTGCCAAACATTCCAGGGCGATCACCGCCTCTTTCCTAGCCCCATGGTCAGGACTCAATCTTCTCTACGGCGTTAAAAGGGAGCCTTATGGCAGAAATACTGTCATGCGTGTAAGTCTAGGCCATCGATTAAGCTTCATCACCCATTCTCGGACGTCGCACGTAAGAGTCGGAGACTACCCTACGTCTCATGATCTGTTCGGCGTTCGGCATGTCCCCGAATTTACACTGATCATTACAATATCTTTCCTTTCCCTCGGCTTGTGCGGATCTAATACTCTGCATTAGGACATTCCTGGCCAACTCGGCCACTACGTATGTATCTGCTTGCTTTGCAAGGATATCGTTGCGCTACCATGGATAGAATTACCTCGGAACATGGTACATTATCTTGGACAAGGCTCACAGGGGTCGAGGCAATAAGACTTGGCGTGAGTTTACCTGGCAGTGGCATGCCTGGTTAATAAATAGATCATAGCGATCATGCCGGGGTTGTACTACTGCCCTGTGGAAGGCTGGAAACCCTGTATGATGGCGTGCTCGCCTCATGGACGCCTTGCGACTCGATTTTTCTAGTACAGGTACACACATATGTAACCGCCTAGTGAAAGTTCTCATGCTACTTGCAGATCAAAGTCAAGTCACACAAAGTTTGATTCCAATACTAATGACACGACGGTATGCAACTTATAGTTATAGTAACTATGAGTGAACGATTCGGAACATCGAGCGATGACGTTGACAAGAGGAGCGCTGAGACCATCCCGCATAGTGCGGCTAGTCACTCGCCGTCCCACCCTTCTACATGATGCCCGCCATCGCTCCACGTGCACCCTAATAATCCAACCGAACGTATTTACAAATTCTGGCCATAAGTTATGTATAGGTTACCTTCGTGGCGGTGCGGTCTTTTGCGCGCCTGATTTGGATATACAATTCGGACATGCGCCCCATCAGCAGTAGGCTGAGTGTTGCCAACAGACGTCCGTAACTCATATACACTTTTATGCTCTACGTTCTGAATTTGGTTTTCCGACATTATCGTCGACCGGGGCACTGCAGCACTGTATACTGTGCTATGGTCGTGCGGAGTCGAGCATACAATTTACTCGAACCTGTACAATGGACCCTCGACCCCATATGATCTGTGACAAGGCTGGGCCTGGCCGAAACCCTACGGCGTATCCTTTTGACTAGTTAAAGATCACGATAAGCCCGTGATTCGTGAATTCAATGACATCCATTTTTGCTGTTATTTCGATTCTAGCTGAAGACTCTGGGTGGTGCCACGTCGAGCAATGAAATATTGAAATTGCGTCATTTCTTAATTTATCACTAACCCCGCAGTAAGTCCAGCAAGAATTCATATCAAGTAGTGAAATGGAATTCCGTAGAATAGATGGTTACAGGGTGGAGAAAACAGGCCGCAGCCTGGCCAGGACCCACCAAGGCGCTGAGTCGAAAACCATTGATTCACAACGAACAGTCTGAGTAACACACGTAGATGTTACTTTTCAGTGTACATATGCTATTTTATGTCAATCTTGGAAGGCTCACTGAGCACTGGCACGCAGCAAGGGATGAGAGGCTCCGGTGATACATTTTTTGACTGGCCGCTTTGAACGCCCGCGCGTTGCAGTAAGACGGAGATCCTCTATAGGCGCACGTTTTCACATGCACGAGAATACTTGATGTTGTCACGTCCTGCCTCAGGTTCTACCAGTGTGTCAGCGCTCACACTCAACTTGCCAAACGTTTCTGCGACACCGCGATCAACTTGTATTGGAGGCGCAATACTTCTATTTGGTGGCGTACGATCGGCGGACGACCGGCGAACACTTGCATCAATTGGAGTTTGCGATCAACCTTCTCGGCACCAAAATGGAAGTGAAAACAACGACTTGAATTCGATGATGGTTCGAACTCACCCACTGGCAGAGGTCTCAAGCTGATGGACTCATTCATTTCCGCGATAAGCTGGCGAACGTGCCCAACTTCAAGTTTTGAAAACACCAATATGGCCCTGCGCTAAGAACAAGATTTGAACTGGACAACTTAGTGTCTTTGACATTGGTATAGGAGGTTGGTGTGCTCGGCGAGGCTCGGGTAGTGATTACATGCCTCTTCTGTATGGCCATCAAAAACAGACCATGCGGCCTGCGCGCTTCCTCGCAAGGGGATCAGTTCTAGACTATCCCCAAGGGTCTGTAATTGTTTGAGCGCATCAAGCAGGCACAGCGATGCCCGTTTTCCTTCCACAATCAGATTCTAGGCCCCATCATCACATGACTGCAGTAGTAAGAAATCAGTCACAGCATTGTTTTTCAGCTGGCATCTAATCTGTTCGATTTCAAGTTACTGATCGCGCAATTTGGTCTTTGACGAGGTCACCGAGACGGGTACCTTCGTGTCCGGTGGTACTCGGTAATTTTTCTACCCGGAACACTCGGTCACAGCACCGAAAGGGCGTCCCGTATGCACTTTGCACACGGGGATCGATCCCCTCTGATCTCGTTTACTCGCCGATCAGAGCCAGGATCGCACAATTGAGTTGCCGACGTCCCTGTCACAGGGTCTGTCCATTCTCCTTTCAATCAGTCAAAAGCGGCCCCGTCCCACGACCAGCGTCACGGGAGCCGGTGTAGTAGGCAGTTATGAGTTTGAATCATTGTCCCTAAGGCACTCAACGCCAAGTAGGTGACAAGTCAAGCTGGTATTGGTGCCTTTAGTACCCGCTTTGATGGGAGGACGACAGCGAGGGGCTACTGATCACAACTTGTTGTTTTCATCGCTGGCAGGGACGGCAACACCAGACTCCTATGAGGTAAAGAACGAGAGCAACAGCTTTCTTTCAGGTCTATCGACCAGTGGACACAACAATGAGCATGCTATCAATCTTTTGCATGTGTCGTGCCGTCGAGCCCGAACCGCTCATTTCCTCCATGCCTTCCTCATGACTATAATACGTGGAGTTCCCACGATCGTAAGGAAAATTCGTACCGGACTTCCCCAACGGCGAGCAATGAGCGCTGAAGATCATGACTCTTTCTGACACCTTTAAACAAGTCTACAAGTCGACGATGGCCATTGCACGTTCAAGAGCCCGCTTCGACTTCCTTAATATGGGTAGTAAAAACAAACATACATGGCAGGATCGGTGGGAAAAGCGAAGAAAAAGAAAAGAAAAAACGTCAGTTAAAAACGCCGCTTTGGGTACTACTACTCGACACGATTTATCTTTGAAATTGGCGTTCTTTTCTCCACAGTTACAGTGGTACCCCAGGTTCATGGCTCATGAAATATACGTGTTCATTTCAGCCCGTTGTTTACTTAAATTCGAGGATGTACGTTGAAAATGGACGACCTTGTTCCCTTCCCCTGCCATGAGTCACCACGCCAAAAATAGGCAATGATGGCAGCGTGTGAGTGGTGAACACTAGCCATTGTCAATGGGGCCTCAGGATACAGCACATGTTTTTATGAAAGTGAGGTCGGAATCTTTGATATCCATCGAATATTACTCCACCATTCTGAACAGCAAGGCTGGTAGCACTGCTCTGCGCGAGCGGTGCTCCTTTTAACTCGGACGGGACGACACTGTCTTTACTGCCGGCACCGGCCGATTGCGTTATATTACAATATTTGTCCCTTGGTGGCGTGCGCTGTGCGAAGAGTCCGTTCCTGTCCGTATAATACTTATGTGCTATAGCCTGAATATTGTGATCTTCGTTGATGCTTAAGACGAAACCGGCACAATTTTTTATATAGCAAAGGCACGCCGGAACCATATCATATGACCGTTAAGCAATGCATTATTTTCGCAATTCACCCCCTCAACATCTAATCATTCCATTTCTCGCTAGGATGCTGTGTTAGGGTGATCCGACTCTCAGTGAGACGATAAGATCAGGACTGTAAGGGGACATTAAAGTTGGCAACTTGGCAAACGGGTGTTTGCGGTGGCTTAATTTATTTCCACCAATCAACAGGCTTAGTCCCATGACCCTAAGGCCCCGTCTGTAAGTCATCACAACGTGCTATTCAGAAAGGCCTGCATGACGGTTTATTCCTGCAGTTGCGACCGGCTTGAGGGGTACACGGTGAAATCATGCCACTGCCTGGTTCCTGGTATTATCAAACTGCAGTGCGTCACAGTGACCATGCTGATCTGAAACTAGGAACATTGCACAAAGGTCAAAGTATGGGCGAACAAACAGATCAGTGGCAGTAACGGCGGCGAGCTCTAGGAAGGTATAAAAACGAATCGTTAACCCAGTCAATGCTCCCCAGGCAGACTAGCAGCCTTCGGATCTTTCAGTCTCTTTTACACGATACAAGCATTTTTACGATTGTCATGCGTGGCGCTACTTTCTTCGCTGTAAGATGTCCTTTCCAATCTCTTGCGATGTTGTCTTATACTTTGATTATCTAGGTCTTGTCCGCTTTCTTGTCCAGTGGACCATCTGTGTTCGCAAGGCCGGTAGACATCGCCGCCCGCGGTGGTTTTGACGGCACCACCTATGGCTCCTTTGTTAACAGTGGTTTCGACAACTCCGGTACCATCGTCGAGGGTGAAGGTGTTGGCGAAGGCGGTTCCTATGGCATTGGTATCGGTGCCATCAGCACCAAACGTGGTCTTTTCGACGGCACTAGCAGTGGCTCCTTTTTTAACGGAGGTTTCGACAACTCTGGTACCATCG
>JBBPKB010000732.1:0-11225 GCA_038089035.1 Boletellus dicymbophilus
ACATAAACATTTCATAGCACTTTATCTAATGTACATGTGGGAAAATCAGAATTAGAACAGTCCATACACGATTCCTCCAAACTTGTGATGTCCATATCCCCCTGTTTAGGTAAAGAAAAACTAAGTCCATGTCCCTGAACACCTCCAATATTCAGAGACAACTTTATTTTAAAGATTCTGCAGACTTTTCTTTTGCCTCAACTTCTATCTTATCCCTCTAGTATGCCTCTGCTTCTTTGTTAGTATAGGTTGCTCTTAGATCAGCAGGTGGAGAGGGCAAAGGTTTATCTGCATAATGCGCCCTAATTCCAGCTGTTTTGTTGGCTTCTGTAGGAGCTTCAACATAGGTACCATAATAGAGATCCCAGATCTGTTGTCTAATCTGAGATCTAGACTGAGATGGCACTGCTTTCCTATTTGGGTTTTGGAAACAATTTGGCCAGATATGTCCTTTCTTCCCACAGTCATAACAAGTACAATCTTCTTTAGATTTCAGGATCTGCACATCTATCTCCATTGGTGCTCCTCTTCCTAGTTGGATTCCAGTGCATGTGAACTGATGAGGAGGTAGTCCTCTGGGTGGTGGATACTGTCCTCTATTGGGCATGGTCCACATTATTGGCATAGATCTTTCTAAAGCCATTCTCTTTAAATTGCATCCTATATCCCTCAGTACCTTCTTCCATTCTTTGTAGTCTGAGGCAGTAGTGTGGAGTGATGCATGGTAATAGATCTTGTAGTCTACAGCTCGCTTGAGAAGGGTTTCAGCATGCTCGTCTTCTATGTCCACTTCATGCTTCAGATTTTCGAAAGCTTGAAGGAAAAGATTGATAGGTTGACCATGTTGTCATAATCCTTCCAATTTCTTGAATGCCTCATGAGCTAAGACCTCGATCTGGAAGTAATCCTTCACTTCTGTTTTGAAATCGTCCCAAAGTGGCCAAGCATCTTGTCCATATTTGATCTTTGCCTTTCTATCTTCGAATTCATTTTCTCTTTCCACATACTTCTCCATGGTTATCCATGCAAATTCCTCCACTTTTCCTTCCATCCTACTAAGCACCACAACAATTTGATATTTGTTGTGCTTCCATTAATTGCACCCAGCCCAAACTTTGATTTTTAGCCACCACATGCAGAATGCGAATCTATCTCCATTCCATTTCCCTGGATCTGCAATCTTTCTGGAAACATCTTTCCCTTTGTCTTCCTTTAGTTCATCCATAGTGTCATTGAGTTTAGATAACTCATTGGTGAGCACATCCATGGTATTCTGGGGTAGTGGAGCCGATCCAAAGGATGGTCCTCCTGGATTCACTGGTGTATTTGACACCCTTACTGCTTAGTATTTTCCAACCAAGGTCTGGGGATTCTGCAACACTGTGATCGAAGGAAGTACTGTCTAGATCACAAGTAGTAGTGTCTGCGAAGCGAAGTGATGTAACAACAACGTATCCTAAGTGATGTAACCAATCTATACATATACTGACTGCTTGAATACTGGGTAAAGGTTTCCCAGACTACCTTAGCCTTTTGGCACTGGATACTGTATGGATCCTTAGTCCAGCTGACCTGGTCAGACAAAGCTTATTCAGGCTTGACCCTGATGCCATAAACAACCCAAAGGGGCTGTCTTTGAAGATCTAATCTACTCGAGTCACAATTCTGCCCTTCTCAGGGGCTCCTCTCAAACACATCAAGGGATAAGTGAAATGAAATCTTAGGCAACAGCCCATACATCACTTGTCCCTGTGAATTGGGAGATAATGCAAAACCTCTTTCAGAGTTGCAGCACCTTAGCCCTAGTGCTCAGGCAGTGGATGATAGCCTAATCCAAGTGTTATGACCTTCCAGGCACAAGCCCTTTAGATACCACACTGGAAGTGACAGGTATGGCCTATGTTTGCAGGCATGTACTTTTTCTGGATATGCCACAACATGGGAAAGGATACTTGTATTCAAGTGCAAACATAAGTCTACAAGGGGCAAGTGACTGAGAGAAGATGCAAGTGATAAGACAAGCAGCTTAATTGAACTCCTACATAAGGTTAAGTTTATATACTACATTTAGAGAGGAATTTAAATGTATAATTAGAGATAAGAAAGAATGACTCCTATCAAGTCAGAATGATGAGATATGAGTCATAAAGATAAGAAATGAATCATATCTTAGTAAAAACATGAATCACATGTTCATATGATTAATAAGTGATTACTTGTCCATGGAATCTGAAAGAATAATGAAGAATATTCCATGGAATTCAACACTCCCCATCACTTGAAGTATCATTTGACATTTGAAAATGTTTTGACCAATGATGAATGAATCTTCTGGAAACAATCTCTTGAAAGATTCTTGGTAAAAATGTCTGCAAGTTGACCATTTGTGTTGACATAGAAAGGGGTGATAAGTCCTTCTTGAACACACTCTCTAATATGATGATAAGGAGTATCAATAAGTTTGGTTCATCCTTTCTACACAGGGTTTGAAGCCAAAAAGATTGCTCCTTGATTGTCAATATATATATGAAAAGGAGGTAACTTGTAGTCCAGTTCTTTGAATATGTTCTTTAACCAAGTTAACTGCCTAGCAACTTCTGACATGCCAACATACTCCATTTCAGTTGAAGAGTGTGTGATCTTTCTTTGTCTTCGAGATAGCCAGGAGACTATTCCATCAGCAAAGAAAATAGCATATCCAGTGGTAAATCTTCTAGTTTCAAGATTACCTGTCCAATCTGTGTCACTGTAGGCTAGGAATCATACATTTGTTTGTCCTGTATAGTTCAAACATAAATATTTAGTGATAGACAGATATTGCATGATATATAGTGCTTGTTTCAGATGATCTTCAGTAGGATTTGCTGAGAATTGAGACATCTTGATAATGGCATAGGCTATATCTGGTCTTGTACCAAGCATGATATAAATCAGTGATCCAATCACAGACTGATATTTTCTCCTGAGAGTAGGATTACTATCTTCAGGTTTTGTAAGGGGTCCTGGATTATATCCAGAAGGGAGTGGAGTGTAGGCTGGTCTGTAATTTTGTGCATCAAATCATTCAGTGACTTTCTCAGCATACTTGATTTGATCAAGTTGCAAAGATCTTTTTGTCTGATTTCTGATGATGTGCATTCCAAGGTATTCTTTGCTTCTCCAAGATCCCTACATTCCCATTTTGTCACAAATTCTTTCTTCTTCTTCACAACTAGGGATTTGTTGTTGCCAAGAAAGAGAATGCCATTGACATAAATCAACATGACAATAATAATTGATCCAGTCAAAAGAAAATAAAGACCAGGATCAGAATGAGTTCATTTGAAACCCATCTTAAGAACAGAATTATGCAAGGCTTTGTTCCATTGTAGCACAGCCTGCTTAAGACCATAGATGGCCTTTCTTAGCCAACAAACATTTGCCTCTTGACTCTTTTGAATGAAGTCTTCTGGTTGTGTTATATAGATTTCTTCATTGAGATCTCCAAATAAAAAAGCTGTTTTGACATCTAGTGCTTCAATTTCCCAATCTTCTATTGCAGCTAGTGAAAGTATGAGATGGACTGTCTCAAATCTTGCAACTGGAGAAAAAGTTTCTTCAAAATCAATTCCATATATTTGGGTGAAGCCTTTTGTAAACAAAGCAAGCTTTTTTGCAACCATCACCATTTTTGACAAATACCCATCTCTCTGTGATAAGTTTTCAACCTGGAGGTAATTCTGCTAGATCCTATACATGTCTTTCCTTCAAAGACTTGTATTCTTCTTCACAGGCAGCAAGCCATAATTTTTGTTGATCCTTTGGCATCTTGGATATATCTCTGAATTGTTTAGGAACATCAAAGACTGGTGCTGCTGAAATCATCATGGCTTTTATGAATTTTCCACTGACTATACTTGCACTTGTATTGTCAATAGTTCCAGATCTATATAGATCTTCAGATTCAAGATCTCAAAGGATATCCCTGCCTTCTTGGAATTCTCTTTTGATTGCTACAGGGTCCCTTTCTCCATATACATTTTCCTCTTGAGTCTGTGTCCATCTAAGACATTCACTTCTTCTTGGTAATAGAGATGGTTCCCTTGGTAGTTCAATCCTTCAAGGTGGAGTTTGGAATCCTCCTGGAACTATTTCACTTTCTTCTCTCCTGTCATATCCCAAGCACAAGTCCAACTCCAGTATTTCTGGAATATTCTCTGTTCATATTTCTGTTTCTTATTTCATATTTCCTGTTGTTCTTTCACCTCAGACTTATGATATTGAAACTTTTATTTCTGACACCTGACACTCTCCTGTTTCCATCAGTCATTCTGTCATTCTTCCATCACACCTGATGTTCCCTTATTACATCTATCATATTTCTGTCTGTCTGTCTATTCCTTTGCAACACCCATACCATTCCAATGTTTCATATTTCTTACTCCAATGTTTCACATTCAATACTCCAACTTCTTCTCCATATATAAGTCTTATAACTCTCTGTCATATTTCTCCAGTTCAAATATCAACTAAACTTCCCTTGCCTCTCTCTCCCTGTCTCTCTAAGTCATTGACTGACACCTCTCTGATCCTTGACTCATTGAGTAGTCATTTATGACTTTACCTACATCCTCTGATCCTCTGAAATTTGGGATCCCAGATCCCTTGCAAGGGCACACCACATACAGTGAAGCCAAGTCCCATCTGTCCAATGTCCAGAGTTTTCATCAGAGCTACTCCAAGCATTCTAGTTCAACCATTAGTTTGACATCTCTCCATGTCTTGTACCTCCTCAGTTAAAGGAGTTAGGGATAAGAGTGGTGATTCCTGATTTGATCTGAAGTCTTCTTCTTTGTCATTAAAAGGTTCATCTAATTCTTCTAATGGAGATGTTCTCCTGTGAGTCCAATCATTCTGTTGTTGGTCAGGATGGAGATCAGGATTTGGATGCAGAATTGTGGCTGGTGTTAAATTGATATTCAACTGTGGTCCAATTTGAGGAAGTTCCTGAGTAGAGGCATTCCATTGCTCTTGATCTTCAGTTTCTTCCTCTAAATCATAATTGTCTTGGATTTGAATTGAGTCTTGTTTGTCATCCTTACATTCAGAACAGTAAGGAAACAGGAATTATTCAAAGGCGGCTGTGTTTGCCTTGTAGATTTTCCTTCTTGTGGATCATAGAATTTGTATCCTTTGGTCTCATCTGGATATCCCATTAAGATCATCTTTCTTGCTTTGGGAGAGAGTTTGTCTTTTCATTCTTCTTTGTGTATAAAAACATCCAAATACTTGCAAGTGAGATACTTTAGGTTTATCAATTCTAGGGTCCCATATGGATATAGGTGTTTTCCATTTTAATCACAATATTGGCTATTGATTGTAGAGATAAACAGCAGTTTCTGCTACTTCTTGCCAGAATGATTTGGGTAAGCATGCTTGATGTAACATAGAGTTGATCTTTTTAAGCAAAGTCTGATTAAGTCTTTCTGCTCATCCATTTTTCTGAGGTTCATAGGTGATTGATTTTTGGTGGCTAATTCCTTTTTGGATAAGGAACGAGTGAAAGTTAGTACTAGTGAATTCCCCTCCTTGGTCCAAATGCAAAGAGATAAGTGTAGAACCAGTTGCACATTCTGAGTGAGCAAGACAGGACTGAAAAGCAAGTAAAGCATCACATTTCCTGGAAAGAAAAATAATCAAAGCATAGGATGAGTAATCATCAAGGAAAATGATGATCCATTTGTGGTGATTTCTGGAATAAAAAGACATTTCAAGTAGATCAGTATGAACCAATTCCAATACATGTCCAGCATGTGTTTGAGAACTAGAATGTGGAGCAGAAATCATTTTGCCAGTATTGCACCCATGACAAAGAGTAGGAAGAGTGGTGGTATCCAACAGAGGTACACCTTCTGTATTTCCATGGCTGTGTCAGAGGACTTTCTGTAAGGGATGTCCAAAACAATAATGCCATAACAGAGTCTGATTTCCTGGTTTCATTGACATGACAGAAACTTCCATTGCTGTGGTTGGAGATAACTACAATCAATCAGTTCTACCACTGGATACAAAGGCATGCACCTACAGCACACAGTGGCCATATTGGTTCTTAATTGTCATCTTCTGACCTTTTACCTCAGCTGTATACCCTTTTTTGGTAAGGGTAGGTATTGATAATAGACAATGAGGAGATTTAGGTGAATACCAGACATCAGAGATTGTGATTGATTTTTGGTGTTCTGGTCTGATAATTGCCATTCCAGGACCTATAAGAGTAATATGGTCACCATTAGCAATTTCACTAAGGTGTTGTTCTTGTTCCAGAGTAATGAAATTAGATAAAAAAGGAGTGATATGGAGTGATGCTCCACTATCAACCATCCATGAGTTCTAATACTTATCTTCCACATTGTCAATGACCTGAGCACACACAAAATAATTGGAAGTATTGTACAATTCCACATCGTAATCATAGTCATTGTTACAGGGAGTCCATGGATCTCCTACTCTATACCAAGGAGGCACATTGCATCCATAAATAAGTCCTTCTCTTGTGCCTTCTTTTGTGCACATTCTTGTTCCTTGTGATGAGGTCCAAAGAAGTCAAATTTATTGACTTTGGTCCAAGTCCTCTATTTCTGGGTTCTTGTTCCATCCTGTGCATGTGGGTTTTCTTCCACAGGCTTAGTGCAACTGGGGCCTGGAAGGCTGATCAAAGGACTGGAGGTCATTAGTATAAATTTGTTTGGTATAGCCTGATTCATACTCTGGTACCAATACATCAACATGTGTCTTCATGACATCATCATCATCAAATTTGTCTCCCCAATTTAAAACTTCTTCCATCTCCTCAATGGCAGGCAATTTGGGGAGGAGAGATTCCCTGATCAAGATATCGAGCTCATGATTGATGACCATACTGGCCATGTCCACATCTATATCAAATACCTCATGTGCCTTTGCCTTTCTGTTTCCCTTTGTTTGCCACTATCTTAGCATATTTTCTCATTCCCTGACTTTTGGTTTTGCTGAAAGAGGGTCTCTTGTTCTGTGATATAGTTGCTGTCCTAGAACTCTTTTTTGCCCAACATCTGTCAGTGGTGTGGCCACTATTGCCACATTTTACCTGTGAGGTAGGCATACTTCTGATGGTGGAAATTGTCTTTGCCTCTGTCAGAGTAGTCTTGATCCAATCTACCAAGGCATGTGCCTTGCTTCCTCCAGCATGGAAGCAGGTGTTCTACTGGAGGTTATTTTCTGTCATAATTTTAGCAACAATCATATCAGACAAGAAGTTTGCTGGTTCTATGGTGTGGACCAATATGGAGGTCATAGACAAGAAAGAAGAAGGGAATAAAGGAGAATCATCAAACTGATGGAAGCCAGAATGTTTAATCCCACTACTTTGGCTTGTTGAAGGAGAGATGTGAATTCTGACAGTTGTACTACAATTGTTTTGCCTTCTTTTATACAGAAATGGACTATCTCCTGGAAGATGGCAAATAAACTGGAGACTCCTGTTGGTGCATAGTAAGCATAGAGGGTATCCCAAAGATTTTTCAAGATAGACTCTTCAGCAGTGATGGCACCTTGATTGTTTCAGGTTTCCATATAAGTGGTACAGATGAGATTTTGCATACTGGGTCGTATATATGACCAAATGATGGCACCAGCATGGTGATCATTCTTTTCCCTCTTGACCTGGTCATCTGCTCTGGTTTGTGCAGTACCAGTGTTCACCCAGGTAACTGTGCCTGAAACAATGTCCCATTGAGACAAAATGGTTAAGACATTTCTTATCTGTTCTGACCAGGCAATGTAGTTGGTGGGGCCTTCAAGAAGTTTGATTGCATCAGTAGTGACATGTCCAACTGTGATGGTGGCAGCCATTTTGATCTAAAGAGGTAGTGGAATAAAAATGCCTAAAAAGGATCAATAGTAAGTCTCAGGATCATTGAGGATGAAAAGAGATGGAAGAGAAATAGTAAAATGAACCAATCCAGTAGGTGAATTTGATCCACTAGTTAAAGTGCTTTGATCAATCTCCTTTGGCTTTGCAGGAGAAGGGAGTAGTCTGCTAATTAAAGTGTTTTTTTTTTCTTCTTCTTCCTGATTGAGTTTTTTCTCGATTCTTTCTATTTCTTTCCTCATCTCTGCTTTCCTGAGTTTTTTCCATAATCTCCTCTTCCTTCTTCTATTACTTCTCTTTACACTTCTTTCCCTACTTTTTTTTCATTGCCAAACTTGGACATAGATAGATAGAGTGGACTTTTGTTTTCTATAATGAAAATCCACATATTTGATGACTGGAATATTGCCACTATTATACCATCTAGGTATAACATCATCCTGAGTAAAGGATCTTGATATACAAGTCCTTTGTTCAACATCTTTAAATATAAAGTCCCAAAATAGTGAATATTGGTGATAGAAAGTTCACAGGTATGGTAATAATAGTACTGTGAAACAGGAAAATAAGGATGAAGAAAAAGTGAAAAAGAATTGTTCTTGTATCATACAGAGTCCAGAAGAAGGTGAGCAAAAATCATAGGGAATTGAAAGAAAAGGGAATCATTAAGGAGCTGTGCATCTCCTGCATATGGAATGCTATAGTACTCCAGCATCAGCCAATTCTTTGGCATCCTCTCAACTAGTTTGCTTGTGCAAGCTTTGAACAGTCTTGCTGCTAGAGGCCACTGGTTGTGTACTTTCTCCCAGTTGGCTGCAACTGACTTCTTCACAGAGCTGAAGGATCTCATGCTGGAGATCAGTTCACTCTTGTTTGAGCTCATGAATGTGTGAGTTGTCCAGAGGCAAAGTCATATTAGACCTGCAAATACTCATTATTTCACCATATATTTTTGGTATGGAGTTGGCAATTCTGGTTGGAGAGATCAATATTGATCTTGGTGATTCCTTCTATATTTGTCAAGTGTCCCTGATTTTCTTCAACCAATGCTTCTATCTGCTTATTTAAATACTCATTCAAGTCTGCCAATTTATTTGATCTTTTCTGTTCTTTTTGTAAGCTTCTAGAAAGTTCTTCATAAAAAGGGTTGGAAGCTTTAAAAAGCTCCTGCATATATGAGTCAAATTGTTGATTCCACATGCACTGTGTGGGTACATCAAAGTTGGTCAAACCATGGCAAAGGTGCTGGGATTCAGTGTGTCCAAAATGGCATGAGATGAGTTCCCAGACTGGGGGACCATTGTGGAGGATGAGGGTGCCAGCATCATTAGTGGTGGCTTCCCAAAGTTGTTCTGGAACACCAGTACTCATTGCATCCAGACTTTCTATCCCTCATCCTCCTATAAACCAATGTTCTTCACTGAGTTGGTATTCTTCCCACATAGTAGTGGTAAGCACCAGTTCATTATTTTGGTTATGTTCAACCTGAGGATGAAGCCAGGAGAAGAATAGATTCAGCCAGTTCCTTTCATGAAGGTCCACAAAGTCCATATATTCTGTAAAGTCCTGGTTGAAGATTTTGTACCCTTGATCATGTACTAGCATGTGTTCTATTTGACAATAAGACTGCATTGGGAAAGCCCAGCCCATGTTTTCATAAATAGAACAGAGTTGTTCCCTAAAATAAATAGTCCCTCTGAGATGATGGACATACTCAGAATCAAAGTCACTCTCTATAAAAAAAACACTGTTGTGGAGAAATGCATGGCATCCAGTGTTCACCAGTGCTTGCTTGTCTTCCATTGTCCTCCCATTTGTTCCCCTTGTGACATTGAGTTGGATATGAGAGGGGAGGAAATGTGGTACATTGTGCCTAAATGTCAAACTGGTCAAACTCAGGGTGGGTTGGAACTACGCACAAAGGGGGTGGAGCCACTCTGAAACTTCAGAGTAGTTGGTCAGACAGGACTTGGCTTCACCTTATGTGGTGTGCCCTTACAGTGGATCCGGTGTCCTGAATTTCAGAGGATCAGAGGTCGGAGGTAGTCGCTCAACGACTGAGGGAGAGAGGGAGAGTCGGACAAGGATTAAGACAGAGTGCGCAGAAGTTTGATCAAGAAATTTAGTCAATATTTGAACTAAGGAAATACAACAGAGTTACAAGACTTATATACAGAGGAGAAGTCAGAGTATAGAATGTGAAACATCAGAGTAAGGAACATGAAACATCGGAATGGTACAGGTGTTGCAAAGGAATAGACAGACAGACAGAAGGATGACAGATGTAATAAGGGAACGTCAGATGTGACAAACAAACGACAGAATGACAGAACGACAGATGGAAACAGGAGAATGTCAGGTGTCAGAAATAAAGGTTTCAATATCATAAGTCTGAGGTGAAAGAGCAACAGGAAATATGAAATAAGAATCGGAAATACAAACAAAGAATATTCCAGAATTACAGGAGTTGGACTTGCACTCGGGATATGACAGTATCCCCCTCTTAGGCCTGAACCCCTGAAGGCCGAAGACGCATATCATGGGACTTCATTTATCCGAGCAGAGTTAGAAAAATATCTGTGAGAATAAAAGGCCAGGCCCAAGCAGAAATGCTCCTTCAATCCCAACTATGACTACCATGTCCAACATTGCTGATATCATGGAGTGGGACGACAAGCGTCTCATGGAAAACTATGCCGACAACAACGACCTCTGGAACATGAAGGCCAACAAGCGGAAATAATGTGTGAGAGCAAAGAGAGAAGAGGAGCACAACAAGTGGAGGAGGTGAGGAGGAGGGCCAAGGAGGAGGCTACGAGGAGGGCCGCAGAGGAGGCCACAAGAAGGGCTGCAGAGGAAGCCACGAGAAGGACTGCAGAGGAGGACACAAGGAAGAGGGCAGAGAACGTGGTGGTGGTGCAGGGATGCAGTGAGGAAGCAGAGGCAGAAAGGCAGCCAGTGTTACAACACCAGTAGAATACCTATTCAAAATGGTACACTATAGTTGTAGTCATTACCCTTGGAATACTTACTGGATCATTGATCCAAATGATCTGCAAGTAAAAACCTCTAGTTACATAACCACAACCCTTATTTACCTTTCCTGTACACTTCTCATCTATTTTCTCTTTATCTAAATCTGTACATGCCCCCATCACACTCTTGTATTATCCTGGACTCACTTGGTACCTAGCACCTTATTTAGATCGAAGGAAAGCGTACAGCTTGGTCTGTGCACATACTCCTTAGGGTATAAATAGGGGCTCGCATGTACCATCTACCTTAGCCTAATCCACTTGTATTCTTGTTGGCATTCAGTCGCAAGGCTTGAGCTACA
>JBBPKB010000733.1:0-11224 GCA_038089035.1 Boletellus dicymbophilus
TCTGTAGATGGTGGGAAGCTGCTGGGACGGAACGCGGCCGGGGTGTGCGAGTTCGAAAGGGGACGGCATCAATCCATGGGTAAAAACTTCTCCGTCTCAATAATTCAAAGCCGAAAGGCTTAAATACATGAGTAGAGTTACAAAAATTGGCTGAAACACGAAAATAAAGTGACAGCGGCTCGAAAGTGACAACGCAAAGTAGAAGGTGGCGTCTCGAGTGACAGCAGAAGGATTGAAACGCGAGGATAAAAGTGACAGCGATCTGAAAGTCGGAACGGTGGCGCACCGATACCTTACATCTTTCACAGTACTTGTGGGCCCTGCGCGATTATACTATCAATGCCACTGGGACCGGCAGCGCGTCCGTACTTATGCTGTTCTTTCCTTCGACGCAGATGCGTCCTTACCCCCAGCACCAGCCTGTTCTTTTCATATTCGACGTGACAGTCGATGAAGCCACATTATTGGACACAACGTGTATAGGTTTTTTAATCTTGACTCAACGACGCACCACCCATGTCTTTCGTCACTAATATGCCAACGTCGCTGCTGGCCAGCTAAAACGGCATTCGGTGACGGACAATTATGCCAACACTGGGGCGCTCAACGTGCTGCCACCTTTTCATCGTCACAACGTACCTCAACCATCTGAAACCCAACAGCCCTCGAATGCGGGGCGCCTCGAGGGACTACAATATCTCTCCTAGTGGATAACAACGATAAGCTGTAGCCATGCCTGTCTTTTCGTGGGGTTCAGGCCCCAAGCAGAGTAACCTTTTAAGTTGTGGGGCGCAGTACGCTAACCGTGTTCAAATCGGAAGTATGTCGGATTTGGGAGTTCGATGGTGGCCCTCAGCCAACTTGGGACATAGAAATTTTGTTTTACCCGCAAGACAGACGACGCAGTCGCGATTTCCAGAACGATCAAAGCCAAGAACCTCGAACTGTTCACGAGAACGTCCATCCTGCCGCCAGTTTCTGCGAGGACGATTTGGCTCGAAGTCCTTCCATACTTTCGAGTGGTCGAGCCGTTGCGCGTATCTCTTTCGGCGAACTACTTGTGTCTGAAGTATCCAGTAGAAAGATCAGTATGTACACACAAAAAAAGTGCATGTGCAAGTTTGGACAAAGTCATTGCGTGAGGTTCACTCGTCATCTGCCTCCTCACGCCCGACCTCACCGAAATATTCCTGCCCAAGAATCGGACGCATTGGTTCCAGCTCCAACTCCGAGCCACCACCGTCGTCTATCGTCCGTCCGATTCCAATTTCCGCAAGACGTACGTCAAACATGCCCGCCGCTCTCAACGCGCCTAAGTCCGGCGAATCGACTGTGAGCAGGCACGTGTGCAGCTCGTCGGAGTGGATTTCGAGCCAGATGCACTCGAGCACGCTCGTCCCCGAGACGGAACCAGGCGCTATGAAGATGTCAATATAAAAGGTGAGGGGAAATAGCATATCCGACTCACGCAACACAGATGCGACAAAACTACCGTTGTTGATCCCGGTCATAAACGATATCACGTATTGTTCTTCGGACGAGTTTTGAACAAACAGTGTGAGGTTAGGTACGAGGCTACATTGCGCGCTGAGGGTCGTCGCATTGGCAGATGCCATAAAAGGGATAACATCATTTTGAACTTGAGGTATATCATAGTCCGTATGTAGTTATATCTGCGTCTTGAATGATCGAGGTCATGATTGAGGAGATTTCACTCCATCCAAGTAGACTGATATTGACAGCACTAGTATCGGGCATGGCCAACCTTGATTGGAGGTCGCCGCCGATGAGTAAGGTGTCAAAGGTTTGCCACTGCATTACTGACGACGAAGTGATGTGCAGGACAAGCATCGAGAAAAGATAGATCACAACACCTATCACCTGGGGAGTCGACGAGAACACCTTGTATTGTTGCCAGAGCGTATATATCGCTGCACCAATTCCAGTCCACGCCCCAGACACGTCATGTACAGTAGTCAGTTTTCGTCGCTCGTTGACAATCTTGAGCAATGCTAGCCGATGCGTAACGAAAACCAAAAGCGTAGTGTAAAGCTGAGATAAGATTGAGGAATGAGTCATTACAAGACGATGATGTACATACTGTATAAAATGCTTGGAGGAAGGCACTCAACCCGATTGTCATTGTACTGCCGTCGGATGCAATGGCAACAGAGTGTTCCGGGTGACGAGCGAGGAGGGTGAGAAGAACAATATGCAAAACTGCGAACACGACGTGTAATGCATAGCACCAGCGGCGACTACGAGAAATGTTCGGAACATGGTCGGGGATGGATTTGTGTTGATGCACGCCGTTCGAATGGACTCGGACGTATCCAGGTTCTGAAAACCAGGGTGCATAAAGCGATATTCATTTTCTGAAAAAGCGCGCACCATGTTCAGAAAGTCCTGTGTTTTCTTCATCTTGCAAACTCGTGTGGAGGTGATCGTCTTCGCTATCTTCAAGAGTGTGTGTGCGAAAAATAACTTCAAACATCGAGGTGGAGCGTAGAATGCCCTCCGACGGAATGCATGAGCGACTGAGACCCCTACGAAGCACCTGTGAGCGTGATACAATCCACATTATTTCTAGTACGCCGGTGGCAGACATGTCCGCTGCCTGGCGTCCCCAAAGGATCCACATCACGATGGAAAGAAGAACGACAGGTGTGCAAAGCGAAATAGCAACCTTTGGAAATTATGTAAGTCATCACACCAGCAATGATGAACTCACTGGCAAAACATTGATCTGCAGTTTGTGATCACAAAAAATAATGTGAGTGTTACTATGCCATTGACCACACACTAATAAACACACATTCAATCTCCACTCATGTGTATCAACCACCATTTGACTTTCATCTGTTTGTCTGTTGAAACCTCCTCCAGGTGAGCCAAGTTCTCCTGCTATATAATTTTCATAAGATAATACCTAACCATATAAATTGAGCAGAAATCTGAGAAACAGCACTCTCCACTAGGGATCTTGTCAATAATGATGAACTCTCTGTATAGTGTGAGAGGAATGTTCCATTACAGGGTGATAAGTTTAACCCCATGATAGATTCCAAATAACTAAAATGGACAATTATCAGCTGGCAGGATAGAATATCTGACAAGAGAAGACATTTGAACATACACATTAATACAGTAATACTTGAAAACAACTGTGGACCTGAGTTACCAGTGATCTACAAAATCCAGTCAAATTTTGTATTCATGAAAACAATGAACTAACTCCAGAAGTAAAATCACTTGACTGTGAATTTACCAGTAATGACTCAGACATGACAGGCTGACAATAGGGAGATGTTGGATTGGCATTAGCAATTGAGATTGCAGAAGCAATCTATGAAATTCCATTAGGTCTTGAACTCTTATAAACAATAAGCTCACTCCAGATTTGAGATTTAAATCACCACCAGGTATATATGTTGATCATGCTATATTTGCTGTTTGTTCACCAGAGCTCAAATCAAGCAAAATTCCAGATGGACCAAGGGTGGCTGTATGTGGTGTTGCATTCAGAGAGCATGCAACCAGGTATACTGGTGTTGAGAAATTCTGGATAGTACCCCCTAAAATACAAAACAGAAATTACAGGCCAGTTATCAAGATTAAAATGGTCTTAATCACTTACCAGGAGGGCTGTATGATCCATTGAAAGAAACTTGATTGATATTGATACCTCCAATTGAATCATTGGTCTCAATTGCAGCTGAGATAAGGAAAAGGATGAATGTTGAACAAGTCAGGAAACACTGGAAAACTGTTTTTGTACTTGAGTTATCATGCTGTGGTGAATAGATAACTGACTTCAATGTCTGGGGAGAACCAGACTTCATTAAGCACTGCCCTTCTTTTAGTCCATCATTTAATGCAAGAATGAATTACTTTACATGGCAGATATAAGATTGAGATATTCATAGGGTCAAGATCTGACATTGAAACACTGATGTTCCATGAACTTGAAGTTGTGTTGACATCAGTTGAAAGATTTGTTAACAAATCACAGTTTGCATCTATAGTGGTTGCAGTGACAGTAGCATTGATGAAATTCTGTGTCAGAATAATATCATACAGAGTAATGTTAGCCAACCCTTTGGTTGTATTACCATACAGGCTTTGCACAAATGGGATGAGTGTAGACACATTAACCCAGCCAAGCAACCCGAAATCAACAGATTCATTAGACCATGCTGCTGATCCTGGGATCACCTCATCTGGGTGTCATTGAATAACTGAAGCTCCATTATAGTTGACGAAGCCACGTGAAGTACCGAGATGCAGATAAAGTATACTGTCACAGGAAAAATCGACCATATTGATGAGGTTTGGTTTGTTGCCAGAGTGTGTTTAGTGCGGCACCGAGTCCATTCCAAGCCGCACATATGTCGTGAATCTGCGTCAGCATTCTTGGAGTAGAAAAGATACCCGATAACATTAGTTTTTGTGTGACAAAGACCAATGGGGCAGTGTAAATCTATCACCAAAGCCATCAGCTCGTCCAAAAACGACATTATTGCGAGACGCACGGTATAAAATGCTTGGAGCCCGACACTTAATCTCGTCGTGAGAATTTCGCCGTCGGACACGATGACACGATGTTCCGCATGGCCAGATGCGGCGATCCCGAGTAGGATGAGATGGAGAGCGACCAAGGTGGCATGCAGGGTGTAACTGAGTAACTTGAACTTGTACCAGTGATGCCCCGCTTTCCGTTCTTTACCTGACCAGGCCGTTTTAGCGCTCAGGCCGAAAGCGACTCAAAAAGGTGGCTTACCTTTATCAAACGAGTCCTGCGGCATAGACACCAGCGTACCAACGTGCGACAAGGGAACGTCATTTTGTAGAGTCTGAGACGAAGAGAGAAGGCGACGTTCTTCCGAAGAGGATGTACTGGGGATTATGAGAGTAACCTTTCGAGAGTTTTGGCGTCGGGAAACTGACCACTGGCATCAGGGACCAAACGAGGGGCTGGCTTGCATCTACTATTCGTAGCCGACACAAAGTGCTAACTGTTGCGTCTCCGTTTGGTTAGCGTTATTATTTAAGGGTCCTGCTGTCGCTAAAACCATCATCATCCAATCAGAGCTCTCACTGGCCTATAGAAATGTCGTCAGAAAATAACATCATTTGGCCTGTCTTGCAGATGTGTGCAATGGCAAGCATAGCGATCCTCATCCGAGTACACAGGAAATTTGATTCAATGATTACAATTACATAAAATAGCTTTATATTATATAATATTTATTTTAGTTAAATTCTCCGAGGGCAATTGCAAGTGCAGTGTCGTGTCTGAAACTATGCTGGTGAACTCAGAGACATAACCTCTTTCCAGGGAGGTTCGGGCTCTCGCCGTGCGAGACTATATGAGGCCGTAACTGAGTACCACTCGGTCCGAGTCGCTCGCAACGCCAGTGACTGTTTCAAGATCGAAAGCGTTCATGATCCAATCGGTCCCGCGGCTCCCGCCTGAAGAACTCTGCTCCTATGCGCTCGTCTCAAGCGGGATTCAGATTTTGGAGCCTGGATTGGATCCGGCCATCAATGCAGGCCGTCGAACATGTCGTCTTCGAGCCCTGGCGACAAGGTTTGTAACCGTGCGCCTGATGCTGCCAACGGCCGATGTCCTCCTACCTTCATCACCACATCTGAATTCATGCCGCCTTCGAGGCACAGATCGGTTCGGAAGAGTCTTTATGGTGCGTTGATTTCGCCCGACCACCTTCGTGTCCATGCTGACCCTGGCAAGATTTCGAAGAGTGTGTTTTGTCCGAGTTAACCAACTTTGCGTGCCACGTCCGATCGCACCGTTGTACCTTACGCACACGACGTTGTCGACTCCACTTCAAGAAGTAAAAACACGTCAGGGCGGTGGTCTCGTGTGGTTTACTACTCGAGATAAAACTCACTGAGGTACAACCCTGGAGAATCTTGGGTTCATGCCATCCGACCATCGCAAGTTCTGTGTGCAGCCTTTAAGGTAGGCTTTCAACAGCGTAAATCCAGAGAGTTGGGCGAGCGAGTGGTACTGAGGTGGCTCACCGCGATTGCCAGTGAACATACACATTCGCTCCCGCGTACATCGGGGTACATGAACAGAGCTACCATATATTAGATCAAGGCTCGTTTTGAGAAGTTCCCGCGAGCCGGGCCGTACCACTTCGATCGATTCGTCCGTCACGTGTCACGGGCGTGTCGAATATGTTTTGGCGACACAGAACATTAGTTTAGTTTAGCTGGCACGTGTCAGGTATCTTAGCCATGGTTTTAAACCTAGCTAATACCAATCAGTAGACGTCCTCCCGACCTTATGCAATACAGAAATACTGAGCTTTTCAACTGTACTTACGTGTGTAAATTGAGGTCCAGTCAGAGGTGAGTTATCCATGGGAAGGCTTCAACGATGCGGATGTGTGTGAGCAATTGTGTCATGGCGCACTGTGGCGCCGCGGGTTCAACCCGGACTCATCGGATGGACGCAGTGTCAGTTAGTCTGAAGAGGAGAGGATCATCATTCAATACCTTCAAATCCATACGCTTCTCAAAATTCCAACCATAAGATTCCTTTCTTTTAAAAAAAAAAATTTCTGGAAGGTTGCGCCAACAAAATAATGATGGAGATTTTCAGTTTGTATTTTACATAGTAGGTTGAACGCCAAATAACGAGCCTTGTCTTCAATGAGACATCGGTCACCTCGTTTGGCACATACATATAGACTCCGTATTGAAACGTCGAGCGGCAGTTTTCTGTTCCGGCCGAGTTTTTTTTTTTTTGCTGAAGGTCAACGAGGAATGCAAAGGAAAGGTTCCAAGATGCCCGGAAGTACTTGACACTCAAACTTCTCGAAGTCGCCCCGGTGGCGATGCGCACGCGAGGAGGCCGGGCTTGAAGTCAATCTTCAAGTTCGTTCTCAAAAAGACAGATCGGAGAGACTTGCAAAGGAACGAATTCAAAGGCAAAATCCAATTGTAACCCGAATCCACATCACCATCACCCAGAAAGTGGACGACAAAACGACAAAAAAAAAGAACATAGTAGCAGCTTACTCGAGAGAGAGAAAAAGGGTGTTCAAAAGACGAGAGACGGAGCGGGAGCCTGTTCCCTGGCACACATAATACACGACGACAAGTCCAAACAAAAAAAATATGAGGGTAACTCGGAATCATGAGAAGAAGAAAAAGCATCGACGATAAAACCTAATCCTCGTCGTCATACCGGATATAGTCAAGATAGTCCCTGGGCTCGCGAGCAACTCCGGCAGTACCTCTCCCCCGTTTTTTTTTGGGGGGGGATTACCGCTTTTCCTTGACCTTGAGCCACACTACGCCAATCAAAATGACGCCGAACCCGGCGACGAACGCGAACAACACCAACACGTCCCTATAATACGCGTTCGGATCGAATCCGAAGAGCTATGGGGGCGAAACGGAACGACAAGTAAAGGTGGGGACCCCACGCGTGACAACGACCGACGTACTATTTCCATGATCAACTCGGCCGACACGTCGATCGGAACCCCGTCCAGCTCGTCCTGGATCATAAGCCCCGACCCGACCTCATTAACGGAAAGCGCTTCGAGGTTATACTTGGGGGAAGGGGGGAGAAGATTCAGGCCGCCTGCACAACCAACAAAATCCGCCAGACTTACCTTGAGAGGACACAGCCACTGCAGCCAACGCAACACCGGCGGTATGGACGACAGGTGGACGAAGAACCCGGCGTACGTCATCTGGTAGAGGGCTATCAGGGCAGAAAGGAGGATCGCGATGCCGCCATTGCGGAAGAGCGTCGCCAGGAGGAAGTTCTACGGGCAATCGAGTTGTTTGTGAACGAATTACCAAAGGGGAGGCGAAACACGCACGAAGAGAGTCATGATGAGGGTATACAACACTAGGATGAACAGGAATTTAAAAAAGTGGGCTGCGTCGTGGGCAAGTCCGGCCATCCAGTATGTCCTGAAGAAAAGAGAAAGGATGAGTCAGCTCTACGTCATTCGGCCTGACAGATTGACAAATACGGACGTCGTAGACACAATAATTGTGGGAAGAATGCGGAGCGGGATGACGTCGAAAAAGAAACGCGATAAGAGCCAAGCGGTCGGACTGATATGAGAAGACGTTCAGTTTTTTTTTGTCGACAAAGCGTGGCCGGGGTACAAACCTATAATACGAGTTGGATCGCTCGCGAACAAAGAGAGGCCGTACTTCCACAATGTTGTACAGTGCACTCAATGACGAGAAGGCGATGAGCGAGCCCTAACGGCTAGAATTGTTGTAGGCGTGGGCCAGTGTGAATGACAACGCACCAAAAAGAACAGACACCCGACGCGAGACTGGAACCCAGCGATAGTTACTCCGGTTTGGAAATAAAGTCCGCCTGATTTTTAAAAAGATACAATATTCAAAATTGCTATCGATTATCGTCGGAGTGGACGTACCAACGAAGGCTCCCAAAACAGCGGAAATGATCAAATGAGTCAAAAAGAGCGTTTTATCCCTAGATTGGACCGTTCAGAAAGTGAAGAGAGAATTTTTTAAAAATGAACATACCGACGCAACAACTTCCATTCACGGCCACACAACACCTGGAATTGTGTGAGAAACGTCACTGCGTATTCTCCCGTGACGTTCCGCTTGCGAGTGATCATGGCTTCCATGTCGCCACCACTCGCTGCCTTCTCAGTCGAATCGCGGCTTGCTGGGGATGCATACGACACGTCAGGGTGAGCTTTTGCGACTGTGGAAGAGCTCAACGCAGCTGGCGTGGCGCTTGCAATTTCGAGAAGATAGTCGGCTACGTTGTAACCTTCCTCATAAGGCTGCACTCCCGATTCGCCTGTCCTCTCTAAGTCCGCGTCGCGGACACCCTTGAAATGCCTCGCAGGCGCCAAGCCACCGGGTCCAGAATACAGAGCCCGCCCGCGCGCGAGAAGTAGAACCGAGTCAAAGGAGTGATATAGGCGCGAGCTGTAACGAAAAAAGGGTAGCGGGTGCAGTCTCAGAGTGTAAACATGGCAATCATCATGCGAGAAGACTCTCACCTTGGTTGATGAACGCTGCAAATGACGGCGACACCCCGACTGCTGTCTTCCACCGCGCCAAAGAGTCCGCCGCCGCCCCGTGCGACCTCCTTGAGGACATCGACGACGCGCCGCGCGCTCACAGAGTCCAAGCCGCTCGTGGGTTCGTCACACACCAATATATCCGGACACCCGACGAGCTCGAGACCGATGCTCACTCTCCGCGCCTCCCCTCCACTAATTCCACGACCAGTTCCGTCCGTCGCCCCAATCTTCGTCTCCGCCACGTCTTCCAAGCCAAGTCTCGATATCACGGTCGACACCAGCGCGGCCCTTTTCTCAGACGGAAGCGACTCAGGCAAGCGCAGGGACGCTGCAAACATGAGAGCCTCGCGCACCGTCAGCACGGCAGGTAAAATGTCCGTTTGAGGGACGAACGCTACTCGTCGTGTCTTACCTCCCGTGCCGTCGGCCGACGATGACGGGAACGTGATCGAGCCCGTAAACACACCAGATTTCCCCTTGCCTGCGATCAGCTCGACCAGCGTCGTCTTCCCAGCACCGCTCGGCCCGAGGACGGCCATGATCTCCCCTGCGGCGACCTTGCCGCTGATGGAATCCAGAATGGTCTTGTCCGCCCCGGATGACCGGACAAAGTATGAGACGTTGGTCCAGTGGACGTCCACCCCGCCGCTTTGCCCGCCATCGAACGGGCGTCTCCGTGCGGCTCGCTGGAGGAGCCACCCCCAGATGAGGGCGGCGAGTCCTATTCCGATCAAGCCACCGACAACTGCGAGGCCTGCTATGACGCCACTGCTGAGCGGACTGGAACCGGTGGTCGAGCCAGACGACGTCGAGCTGTTCGCCGAGTCGATCACCCCCTGGATGACACATTCGCCGAAGACGCAGTCCTGCAACGAGAGCCCGCTTGAGCCGAACACTCCGTTGAGGACTGACTGTTGGAATTGACACGTGTTGGAGTTGTCGCAGACGATCGTGAGAGGACCCGAGAGCGAACCGATCGTGCTTGTCAAGTTGGACACGGCGACAGCTCCGCAGAACGACGTGTCGGGTATACATTGACACTGTAAGGTGGAGCAAGTCCAGGTATCCGAGGAGCTGGTGGACGTCTGAGTGCAGGAAGAAGCGGAGCAGTAAAACTGCTCGACGCCGCTGTAGAAAAGTTGGGCATAAACTGCCGGAGATCCGTTGGGAGATAGAAGGGTACCAGAAGCGTTTTGCAGTGGCGAAAGGGAGGCGTTGAGTGTCCGCTGGATGTTAAGCACTGACTGCAAAGGATAAATGGCTTGCAAGGTCGGGTTCTAGAAACAGGAGGGTCAAAATTCTTTTGCGAGGGGCAAGGGGAGCACGTACGTTGACTTGACAACTAAGTTCACTAGCGGCATATACCACGGGGGACGTGTTGCATACCATAGTGTCATTGAGACCTGACAGCCCGGCACTTACAGCGCTGCTACTGGAATTACCATTCACGGAAGAGTACCCGGCCTGACACGCAGACGCGGTCGTGCAGACGTTGCAACCCTCGCCAGTCCAGCCACTGGTGCACGAGCAGTCCGAGGAAGTCAAGTTGGGGAAGCCGCCGGAGGAAGACGATGGGAGAGAACGTTGGGAGCCTTCGAAAATTGTACCTCCGCATGCGGGCTGGGAACAGTTCGTACCGCCAAAGCCGAGGGGGCAAAGACACCCCGACGCGCCAGATACGCCGTAATTGGAGCACGACTGCGCAACAGCGACAGACAAGAACGGCGCAAAGCTCAGTAAACGCAAAACGCTTGGACGCATTTCTGACGACCCCCGTGCAGGAGACGCCTGCGATGGTGACGGCCACGAAAAAATAGTTTCGCCGACCCTGCCAAATGGCAGCTGCCAGCAGCCTCAAGTAAAAGACCAGTCACGTGATATCGACACCATCAACGTTGAATTGGACAACTTGTTTGCCTTGTTCATTTTCATCATGTTTTCAGCCGTCAGTTCGTCGCTTTCACGCAAGCCAGCGCGGTCTTGACACTGTCTGCAGATATGGTCTCCGCCTAAAGCATCTGAGACATGCGACCTCGCAAACCCAAAAACGAACCCGTTGAACCCGCAGGGTCTCAAGCCGTATGACCAAGACTCCAATCTATCAAGCGATCTCACTCAGGTGAGTAAGCAGGTGGTGACTTTGTCGTGCCGCGACG
>JBBPKB010000734.1:0-11217 GCA_038089035.1 Boletellus dicymbophilus
TGTAATCATCACCTTTTTTCTAACGAGGGATGGGAAGCCTACGGCTTCTTGATCGTGTCCACTGGACAAATGTATATCTGGGCTGCGAAGAAACATGCCGCTTACAAGAAGGAATTCGGAAATGCTTATCCGAAGGGAAGAAAGGCCATGTTCCCTTTCATTGCCTAAGCGTGCACGGGGTTTGTTATCATCACCTGATGTGTGGATGATCTGTTCGTCGTTTTGACTACTCCCGGAATTGTTGTAGGTGGTACATTCGCAGTCCATCGGTTATGCACGAATGCATTCTGGAAACATCGACTTTGTGCGAGTACTTCCCAAATCAGACCGTCATTACTAATTGTGTACATTCATGAAAACGTTAGTGTGGCGTTCGGCGTTGTTACAGAGTCCCAGACATATCACGACAAATGATTTCGAGGTTCGTAAAGGCAACGCGGCGACATGCAAGACAGTTGTGATTTAACAAGTAAAACGTTTAACGTTGAATGTTAAAACCTGATGAAGAAAATCAGAAAACGGGGTAATGTAGCGTGAGGCTCGCAACGGATATTAGTTGAGCACTGTTTCGGTAAAGAGGAATCTGCCACTGATCGAAAATCTCCACGGGACCAGATATTCATAATGTAGTATTTGGTGCCGTATTCTGTTGCTTGTTCCACTCCCGTCAACGAGACAACTTAGGAGAGCTAATGGTTCGCACATGGGCGGCATCAAAGGTAAAACAAGGAAATAAGACATCTTGGTCGGAGTAGCGCTGGCAGAGTGCCCACAGAAGTTCTCCGCTAGTAGTTGGGCGCTTTTGCCCGAGCAAAAGGTGAACGACCGATTCACGAAAAGGGCATAGAATTCGTCCTTTCATGGAAATTGCGCAACCGGCTGCTTGTTTCTAAGACGCACAACCAGATGCATTCGAGAAACAGCGATTTGTCTGCGACGACTCTAAGTACCAGGTATATCTGACACCGAATACTATCTGAATCCACGACTCACCAATTCCAGGATGGCTAATAACATAAGCTCCACGTCTGTAGTACCCATGTGCCAACTTAAGATGCGAGAATGGAAAAAGGAACCTCTCTGTGGTTAGTTTAAATTTATGTAATTTCCCGTTGCAAAAATTCTCCAAGGCTGCAATACTCATTCATTGTGGTGGTCGAGTAAGCGCGTGAATTCCTGTCCATGATACTATCACCGCTACATTCCCCAGCTCGCCCGAAGGTACACAAGTTTCCACAGCAACCGGGAGGTGAGATCTGAGAAGTAAGTCTCTTATCAATGAATCGATTCCCACAAGCCCAATCACCACGTGTTTCGGGCGTTTCTCCAGTGTAACCATTATGGCGGCTCGTCATCGGGTCCTTCTCATTACTTCCACTTGACTGAGGACAATATCGTTTTGGCGCATTACCACAAGCTAACAAACATGTCAGCAGGTCCGGAAACCTACTTGCTACAAATTCTCGACGAGATGGTTGTTATCTCAGAAAGAATTCGTCGTTCTGTGTTAGCATACAGAAATTACCAAAATTTAAGCGCCTCTGATGGACTTCGTTGCCGTCTGGAAACAATCCGTGTATCCATCGACACCATTCTTGACGCCTTTACCAGAGCTCCTCTAACAAACAATACTCTCGATGACAGGATGATCAGGTGGCTATGTAGTGGGAAGCTGCTACTGTGCTCCGAGAAGTTGAAAGAGTTGGAGGATATGGTCAAGCCGATTGGCCAAGTTCAGCCTGTGGACCGAGCGTCCGCTCGACCTCTTCGACCGGCTGAAGACAAACTTGTCGCAGCCATGGCGTTCTTCGATGAACACCAGAGTCTTTTTGATTTCTTGCTTACCCCCGACGCCTGGTAAGTTTATTTGCAGCTGGCTGGACACATTTTAACATTGCTACTTAGGAATTGCAAGAATCTCATCCACCGATCACCACATGTCACTCCTCCCATCCCGGACAGCACACACAAGGGACACCAAGAAGTCCAGACAAGTAGTGTTTATGTCAAAACGGAGACACCTATCCCTGAAAACGGCATCAATAGTGCAGCAAGTGAATGCGACACAGGAACAGGATACTATTCAGTGTCGGGACCATCGTTTACGGAACAAAAATTGGATGAGGTGCTAAGATGGCTTTCTCCACTAAGTTGCATAAAGAAGCATAATCATACACTCCAGCTGCGTCAAGAAGGGACATCCAAGTGGTTCCCTGAGACGGACGTATACAAGAGGTGGAGGGTTGGCGGAAATTTTTTTTTATGGTTACACGGCAAAGGTGAAGCGTTTGATATTTTTTGCAGGTCATCATAATAACCCTGCCCAACTGTTCTCGTTAGCTGGTTGCGGGAAGTCGGTGTTGGTGTGAGCTTGTCCTTCTACCTACCCACAATTGTGCTGACTTGAGCAGTTCGTCTATGATCGAGCACCTCAAAAACACATTACTTGATGAAGAAGTCATCACATTTTTCTACTGCGACTTCCGGAATGAACGGTCGACAAGACCCACGGAAGTGATGCGCTCACTGCTCTCCCAGCTACTCGGTCATATCCGTGATCGCTGTATTGACCCTGGGAAGCTTCCGAGCAAGATCCTCGAACAGAAGGACGAGGGCATTTTATCGCTTGACAATCTTGATAAACTTTGTGATCTAGTGTTACGAGTCGCTCGTTGCTTCAGCCGTTACGAACCTATCATAGTGATCGATGCCCTCGATGAATGTGTGGATATCAAGGTGCTCTTACGGGCCATTGTCCAACTAAATCAAGGTGATGTTCGATTGTTGGTGACCAGCAGATCAGATCAGATCATCATGGATCATTTTGCTGGACTCCATTCATTTTCTTTTCAGGACGCAGTGAAACAGATAGCCGCGGACATAGCCTCGCACATCAGATTCGAGGTTGACTCTCACAGCCAGTCAATATCCATTAATGCGGAGATGAAGGAAGAGATACGCACGAGATTAAATGAGAAAGCAGACGGACGGTAATAACTTGTTTTTTGGGGGCCGACTTGCACTCACCGGTGTTTTGTAGGTTTCGCTGGGTCCAATGCCAGCTTGACATTCTTAAGCGATGTGCAACTTGGCCGGAGTTGAGACTAGCACTGGAAAATCTTCCTAACGAACTGGAAGCGACGTACGAGAAAATTCTAGAGGCAATCAACGAACGAGAGTCAGAAGGGAAGTTGGCACGGCATACGTTAGTTTGGCTTGCCGTGGCACTGGAGCCGTTGCGACTAGCCCAGGTTATCGACTGGTTCTTGGTTGACGTCAAGCAACAAAAGATGGCACATGAGACACAATCACTAGGGGATGCGCTGTTGTATGCGTTGTCAAGTCTCGTGTCATACTATAAGGAGACGGATGTTCTCGTCTTTTCTCATTTCAGCGTCAAGGTATGTCGGTAAATATTGTGCGTTCGTAATAACTGACAGTTTGTTTCACAGGAATATCTCACGAGTCATGTGGCACTATCAACGTATCACATTGCCTCACATATAGCCCACGCCGATGTTGCCCAGATATGCATGAGCTCCATCTCCATCTTCCTGAAACAAAAACCTACCTTTGGCAATGATAGGTCATTACTGTCCTTCCCGATGCTTTCCTACGTACTTTCCTCTGGTTTCAATCATCTCGCCCATGTAGATCCAAGATCAACGGCCATCATTGAAGCACTGCAGTCTCTTGGGGAAGATGTTCGCCATCATCCATCCAATTGGGAATGTCTCTGCGAATTGCGAGAGGAACACTTACAGGGGCCTTATCCTCCATGGCCATCGTCAAGACATGACTTTGTACTCTACATCTTGATTGCCTACTCTCCTCCTGAATTCCTACAATCATTCCTGTCCATTCATCATGCTTTGAAGCCAAGGGTTGGGACGAATCCATTTGTTTATGCTGCCGACCTCCGGAAGACCAAACACGCAATGGCTCTCTTGGCATGTGGTGTCGATGTAAACACATGCGAATTGGTAGTTGACGGCTCTCACCATATCTCACCACTCGAAGTTGCTATTGATCTTGGCGACGACGTGGTAGTCGGAGAGCTCTTGCAGAGGGGATGTGCGGTAACGTCGGAGCTTCTCGCAACGGCTATCTGTAATCCATGGTGTAGCACTCGGGTTCTAGTAAAGCTTATGCAAACGGACTCATTCCTGGAATGGGCGCGCGAAATTGGGGATGAAAGGTTGTACCGAGGCGTGTTCAATAGTGCCAGGCCGAATTCAGGAGACAGCAGGAAAACGGACGAAGACCACGTTGCGATGGCATGTATACTTCACAAGATTGGCAGAAACCTTTCTGCAGACAGTCAGTTTGCGGCAGGGCTCATAGAACGAGCATTTCATGCAGCCCATACGTCAATGCTCGAATTTCTACTTCCATCAGATCAGCCGCCACCCTCGCGATTTCTGCTCGCTGCCGCAACTGGTGATACGCACGAATCTGTACTTGTGGTCGATTTCTTGCTCCGCAGAGGTGTTGATATACATGCCGTCTCAGTGGAAAGCAATGATACGGCACTTCACCTCGCTGTAATGTGCCCTTGGGAACCACGCCGCTTGAAGCTGATAGAAATGCTTATCAGAGCCGGTTGCGACCCCATGGCCCGGAATTCCTACGGTGAAACCATCTTCGAGATTGCTATCGGGCGTGGATATACTTCAGTAGTTGAGTGTCTACTATCATACGAATTTCAATTCCCTCCAGACAGCAACATCCTACCACTTGCTTTACAAAAATGCGCATCACCCCGGGTGGTTGAATACCTTCTTCGCAGTGGTGCTAATATACATTCAATTACGTCTTCCGGGGACACTGTGCTTCATCTCTCCGTCACCAAGTATGAAGAGTTAGAGTGTTTGGACTTGATGAAGAAGTTTGTTTTAGCCGGCTGCAATCTTATGACCCGCAATTACAACGGCATAACACCCCTCACGGCTGCTACTGAGCGTGGATATTCTTCAGTGGTGGGGTATCTGCAATCTCATACCAGGTTCCCTCTGGACATCCTATCATTTGCTTTACAGAAACGTGCACCACGTCAGGTAGTCGAGTACTTTCTTCACGAACTTGGTGCTAACGTACATTCCACGACGTCATCTGGGGACACCGTACTTCACCTGGCAGTGACGAAGTATGACGAATCAGCGTGTTTGGAGTTAGTGAAGCAGTTCATTGAACGCGGTCGCAATCCCGAGACCCGCAATTATGAGCGTCAAACAGTCATCGGAACTGCTGCTAAGCGTGGATTCACTTCGGTGGTGAAGTTTCTACGGTCGTGCAATGTCCAATTCCCGCCAGATATTTTACTGCTTGCATTGAGGGGAAGCTCATCTATCCAGATGGTTGAATACCTGATCAACGAAGGCGCTGATATACATATCACTGAGCCCAATGGGATCACCATACTTCGTCTGGCGGTGGAGAACTACGACGAACCGGTGTGTTTGGATCTGGTAAAGATGTTCATTTTAGCCGGCCACGACGATCCTGGGCCTGGTGCTGAGGCTGCTTCTCGGCGTGGATATTTCTCAGTACTTCAGTTCCTTCAATCGTGCAATGACCAACCCTCTATGGAAATCGTCACCGAGGGTACGTCGTGAACATATGCACCAAGTTTGCGACGAGCTATGTAGCAATCTAGGATGTTAATATTTCAACTGGTACTTTAGTGGTGATATGATGACGAAAATAGTAATACAAGAATATCGAACAAACTACATGGGCACGATTGCAAAGCTCGAGAGGAACGTTTATCCAGAACGGAATGTAGACGTGTAGATCCAAGTCCAAACCAATCTCTGCCCAAATTAGGCGAAGCCTCCGTTCGGAGGGCTTCCCCCCCCCCTCCGCATCGCGATCCTTTTCTCCAACTCCCGCCTCACGAGCTCACATCACCCTTCAGCACGTCATAGACAAGGCGTAATTCCCCCATGGACTGCCTGTTCCAGCTGTCGGAAGAAGCCGCGTCGAAGCGCTCCGCAGAGGAATACCAGGCCGACTTTGTCGTGGCCTCCCTGCTAGACCACCTTCTGGGCGTCGAACCCGACGTGCGCGAGGATCTCGCAAAGATGACGTCGGTGTCGATCTCCTGCTTCATGCTCGTGCAGTACTCCTAAAACTCGGTGAGGCGGCTAGGCCCGATTCTCCCCAGCTTGGCGATGGCGTCGTTGGAAGAAAGGAAAGCCAGAAGGGCGTCGTCACCGGGAAGACGAGCGACCTGGAAAAGTCAGCCATAATCGACATGGTGGCTGACATGATGATCGTGGCCGAGGAGAGCGTCTCGGTGTGGTGAGAGAGCACGAGATGTGCGACCTCATGGGCAAGAAGGATGGCCAGCTCCATAGTCTGCTTATCGATCGGGATAGGATGTGGTGATGCTGGGGGAGAGATCAGGGGCTTGCTTATGAGGGAGCCAAATAGGTAGGAAAGCCAGGAGGATTCCGACAGTTGGATTCTCGCTGCGGGACTGTGGCGGCGGCTAGCTCGCAGAGAGGCCTTTGAAATGGTGTCGACGACGAACCCAGAACAGACGACAATACTACAAGCACCGTCTGGTCTGAATCCGTAAGAGAACGCGTCTGCGGCACCCGACCCGTCTGCGATGAATAACAAGTAAGGGGGACCAGAAATAACGTGGGCGGATGACGTCGGCTTGCGACCGCACAACTTGTCTGAGAACCGCTTCAAGCGGTACCCCAAGGGCAGGAGGCGGGCAGAGGTAGAGGTGGGTCGTCTGGCCTGATGTCTAGCCGCTGCGTATCTAGCTCGTGCTCATGTGTACCATCGGGATAATGCTCCCGGGGCGGTGTAGGGTGTCCTGTACTCTAGTCATGGGCGGGGACTGTCTTTGCAGAGCGTTCGCTGGATATTTGTGACGGTTTGGTACTACTTGGAGCATGCGAGCTTTCTTTTCAGGGGAAAGAACAATCAAACGCCATCTGGACAAGCGATTAGCGACCGACTGCTGACCAATTTTTAAAAAAATAGCACGAACCATCCTGCGAGAGGAGCCTGCTTGCTGAAATGGCGGTTCACAACATGGCGGCGAGAATAAATAGGAGAACGTGGAGGAGGACCGTTTGCGAACGGACACGTTTGAGGACGGCGACCTTCTTTTCCTCTCGAATGGGCTTGTCCAGGTGAAGGCGCTCGATGAACCTTCTTGTCCAACGATTCTTGATGTGATGGTTAAGGAACCGAAGGAAGGACTACCGTTCGCCCTTCGGTGCGCGCAATCTCTATCAAGGTAGGCGACTATTTATAGCCGAGAATATCCTCCAGGTAAGACACGTTACTTTATCATATGTGGGCTCATCACCCTGAGGGCACCAGCGATGAAATCGGTATACGGGCTTGCCTGGCCTGCCACGTGGAATAAAACCAAACCACATGACGGGATGTAAGAAACGTTTCTCGCCCTTTAGAAACGGGGGTTCATATTTTACAATCCATTCTTTACCGTAGTGTGAGTCGAATCTGTCCTTCGTACGGAGGTCGTGTTCTGTGTAGAACTGATGTGTAAACGGTGATGTCTCGTATGTGAAGATCACTACTAAGTTGCCATACATGTTGGCATAGACTACGTTAACTGTACTGTCATCAATCAATTTCTCACGCCTGCTGCTCCCAATGGCCATCTGCATAACCTGTGCGCAGCCGATATCTCACCTCTACACCGTCTATGAGTCTGCCTACAACCTGCGTCTCGAACAATGTGTCAGGTTCTGTCAAAGTATCTCACTGAAGACGTGAATTAAAACCAGTCGTAGAGCAAATGTCTGGTCTTTGCGGATCCCTACGTAGAGCATGATACGCTCACGCTTTTGCTCGACCTTATATTGCTCAAGAGAGGCGTATACCGCCATTTGCTGTACAACAGAGGGTCCGAACCACGTAAAGCGCACGAGTCCAAAACCCAATCCAAGGATGTAAAGGTGGTCTCTGAAGCGAAAGACACGACAGCGTTTCACAGTGCGCGACAAAAGGCCATTGCGAGGGAAAAGGTCGCATTTTCACTTGTCACTAAACTATCTATTGACACTAATGCAAGGTAGGCCAGATGGATACATATCCTGAAGCTCGGAAGTGGACTGGTGCTAGTTGATGCTTGTCAGTGACATATCTTTATCTTCTTTTCGTCATTTGACGTGCGGAAACTAGTTATTCGTTGGGCCCAGCTCAGTGTGTCTCAATGCATGATACTCGGCGAGGTCTGACAATGAGTTTCCCAGACCCACAAGTTGCCGCAGATCTTTCGCAATGGAGTGCTGACACAAGCGAGATTTTTCTACGCATTCTCGTTGCTTGCTTGACAGGTCCGTTGGTACCTCGATTTCTTTACTCCATTAATGGAACCGTCTTCCTGCAGAAACATTCGCGTTCCATTCGGGGGTGGTGTTCGCATCCTATATCGTGCTGGGAATCTCCGGTTGGATTAGGTCTTGGAAGGCCTTTCGCTCCAGCGAATTGTCTGGTATACGCCAACAGTTCAGGTGGGGTCGTCCACGTCCTGACGCGGCGTCGGGTATCTGACTCCCTTTGTCCTTAGGATGTCGCACATTCCGCTGGCAGTTATTTACTCGTCATTTACTAAATCATTCCTGCTGTTTTTGTTGACGATTTGGCGACCGTCCCTACTGCTACCAGGAAAGGGCCCATATCGGTTCGACACACCACACAAGAATCCCTGGGTTGTCAGCGCTCTCGAATTTTGGGACGAGGACAAGCTCGACCGTGAATGGGTGGTGCGAAACGTGCTTGGTGGCCTAGCCGCAGGCTTCGGCCTTCGGGGTATGTCGCTCTCCTAGTCATGAATTGCTCAGGCTGACTCGACGTTGCCCACGGAGTTGTATTGGACTGCCATCCCATATTCACGACCATTGTCATTCTGGTGGGATGGGCTGTCAAGACTGCCGTCGCGGAGCTTCTCAAAGATTGGATTGGCACAGATCCGTCGATCGGAGAAGTTTGGTTGGCGTACAGCATTCCCTAACTGAATCACCATTCCAATTATTACTTGTCCTGCTGTACGGACCGTTTTCATAGAACGTTCCTACTAATTGGAGTGCCACCGGTCTTCGTGCTAGGGACTCCTGATACCGTGATATGTACCAATCGCAACAAAGTACATGTGCTTAGTTGAATTTGTCCACAACCCTACAACCCTATGCCTGCCGCTGAAGCCTCCTCGTCTCGTGCGCTGAACGTGATCCTGCCATTAGTTGCCAGTGGGCAGCCCTACGAGGCCCACCAAAAGGCGCGGACCTTCGCGTCCCGGTACACCAAAGCAGGGCAGTATGATACCGCAATTGATGTGCTCTTCCAATCCGCACGGGAATTGCTCAAGTCTGGTCAACCAGGTAGCGGAACGGATCTTGCATTGTTCTTACTGGATGTGTACGAGACCAAGGGCGAAAACGTTTCGGATGAGTCGAGAGGTCCATCTCACCACTTCATCGATGCAGGGAATCTGACCTCCATTTAATTGCCGGTAGGGAGGATCACTCAACTCATTGCACTCACGGGTTCTTCGGGAACGTGGAGGAAGACAATTATCGACAAGGCGGTCGCGTTCGTGTGATGTCATCCTCTTGATCTCCTTCTCCCTGACGCCATCCCGCCACACCAGGTGGACCGCTAAAGACAACATATGTCCTGCTGGCGATCCAGATCTCCATCATTACATCGGAGAGCTGCTTTACAAAGGTGCCGCAGCTTTCTCCACATAATGTAAACCCTTATCTGACCACGTGTTTTCCCTTGAAAGACGGGGCGTACGATATTGCAGAGCCCCACTTTTTGGCGTCTGGGAAAAGGGACAGTGCTCGCCTTCTGGCACAGATGCTGGTAGATTGGTCGGGCATCAGCGATATACCAGGAAATTTTGCCCTTCGCGGTACCCTTCCGTTGGTTCCCTCTGTTCATGACGAGAGTGATTGCCGCCGAAGCTGAACCCTTTTTTTTCGTGTACACAGATACCTAGAGAACGGAAATATACTTGCAGCCCGGACATTTATCGTCCAATTTGTCAACAAAATAATAACCGCTCGACCGTCATTGGTGTCCTCGCTAGAAGCCACACCCATTCAAGTTACCGATTCGAGCGAGGTGGTGCTGACCACCGATGGTGTGCTCAACTTTTGTCAGCTTGCGGTGTTGGCGTGTCAGAGAGCGAACGCCGAGAAGAACAAGACGATGCGCGAAAGCTGGATACGACTGTGCGGTACGTATCAATCGAAAGGCGGCGTCCTCGCCAGCAAGGAAGTCCGTCCTGTGAGTGTTCGGCTTTTACCGCGGTCCTGCTGTACGCATGCTGACCCTGAATGTCCCCCCTCCTCACCTGGTCAAGGTGTTGCTTGAAATTGCGACGTTGTATTTTGCTATCCCACAGCCAAAGACACAGCCCGACAACCCATTTGGGGCGATGCTGTCTTCGATGCTCAGTGGGGGCGCTTCTGGTGGTGCACCTCAGCGACGGGTATTGTCTCCAGGATTAACTGGTCCGACGGCGCCGGGTCTGGATTAGTCGGTGGCTGGTGGGGAGAGACATGTTTCTTTTCCGTTGACGGTCGCAGATATGTTCATCGGTGGTTTTCGGTCGAGCGCCAGAATCGGGAAGTTTTCATTCTTTATCGGAACAATTAGCCAGACGACATAACAAGTCTTCAAACCGACGAATTTACGGATTACAGTCACGGCATTTCGATTGATTCGTTGGCTCGTGTGATGCGTGACATGGCATCAGGCGTGGCTTTCGGCCCGATGTAACATGCGCGTTCGTTAAAATTATACGGAAATAATAATAGCCCTCATATTTAGGAGTATGACATGTATTATTCCTTAGCTAAAGCATATCGAGTGACCGTGACATACTTGTTGCCCTCGCAGCCCTTGTGGCGGCGGGAGCGCGTCGTGCCGTTCTCACATCAGCGACCTTCATCATAGTTTATGTGGGACCCGGTAAAAAAAAAATACATTCGTCCTTAGTGCCCGTCTTTCCGTGTAACGGGTCACATTCCATCCTCCACTTTTGTCCCAGCCCATGTGCTGCCCTGCGCTCGCATCGTCGTCGTGGTATGGGGGCACGCCCTCGCGTTCGCCATCGTCGCCGTGTGGAGGGGGCACCCGACACCGTTATGCTGCCATCGGGATCGCCGCCGTCGCAGTGGTGGGGGGGGGGTCGTCACGCTGTCCTCGCACCAT
>JBBPKB010000735.1:0-11216 GCA_038089035.1 Boletellus dicymbophilus
CGAAAGTGGTGTTATGTAACGTTGTCAATATAAGGCACACAGCCACGGTTATGGCGGGCCGGGCGGGCCGCTCTAATTATTAGCCTCATATCGCGTCCGCTCGCTTCCACTGGCAGTCATATCGGTAGCACCCGTATAGTCCCCCTCCGTTCCCGACCGCCTCCACCTTAGACACTATTCCAGTGTCACATCTAGCGGTTGGTTTCTGGGAAATGAATCTATAGGGACCCTACTAGTGTATACGCGCGACACGTTATCCCTCGCGCTCCGAGCCCTAACTTACAGTAAACTCTTATCTACACGCATGTCTACTAAGTTGGTGGCGTTCGCGAGCGAGCAAAAAGGGGTCAGCACGTGCGTCCGTGGACTCGGCTGATCATTTCCCACTGCCATAGCCCCCGCGCCTCGACTTCTTCCCGGTATGTACCGCTTGGCATCTTTTCATATCAACATGTTCGCAGGGCTGATGCTCTCCGCGACGGTAAGTGTGTCTATGTCGGTCCGCTACCCACGGCACGAAATATGCAAAAGAAAAATCTTGTGGTATCAATCCCCCTGATTGTGCATATGTACACTGGTGTGGTACTTATGTACTAGCTTGAAACCTTACAATCACCGCTGTAACTGGAGCCTTGAAACAACGATAATCAGATCTATCGTGCTAGCCTCAGCACATGACAAAGTCCGTGATGGAGAAAGTCATGCAATTTGAGAACATGTCAGCTTTACATAAGCAGCGGATTACCAGAGTAACTCATCCGGACGAAGTACGAGCCACAGGTGATTTGAAGTCATGCATGTATATGAACTCTATGGTGTGCTAGCATGCAAGGCATTGAATGTATTGGTCCAGGATAATAATGATGCGGAGACAGAAGATTGGGAGGCTTAGGCACCAAAGGATTATTGCTATCCAATAAACTAGCAAATGCGGCTTACAAAACTCAGAACTCAGAGATAGATGGTACGGATATCGATATCGATCATGTAGTCTAGCACGTTCATGCTCCTTGTGGTCAAAAATGGCTGTCAAAGAACATCAGGAGAAGTGTCGTAAGTCAGATGCGTCTGCGAGGCCTGGTCGAGATCCAAGGGAATCGCTATGGAAAGCCTAGCGCTGGTCCCATTGCGCCGAGCAACTCCTCGCCACGTCCGTCGCACGATTCATCGAGCTCGTCAGTCTATGCAGCGCGACGGCCAGAGATGGCCGTGTCTCATTGCCTACACATTGTTGACTGACGAAAGCCGAAGACTCGGAGAATGATTTGTCGGAACTGGTTTGATCCTCGGATTTCCCACTCGGTATTGATGACGGAAGACTAGAGTGAGATGATAAGGCACAGGACGGACTGTGAGGCTCAGTCGGAATTCCTTCGAGCGAGGCTAAGGGTTGAGGAGCTGGTGGGAGCGATCGAATGCGGCAAGTGATTCATGAGCAGCACGAAGCTGGATAGGTGGGTCTGACGAAGCAAAGTCTTGTCCAAGTTGTAACAACTAATTAGGATCGATATCTGCGTCGCCTGACGAGAAATTGCTGTTGGGAGGTGTCCCAGGTAATACCGTCTCGTCTAGGCTCTCGCTGTCGCTACCGAAACAAGCTGCATCATTTTATGGTAGCATGATTAGCCCTTATGCCAGAAACGCGCCATTCTTTTGGTCTGTGAGTATGCACCGCTGTACTCAATACAAAGCAAATAACAGGTCTGCCAATACGTACTTCAGTATTGTCGAGCTGCATGTACGAATCCCACGCATTGGATTCGACCTCGGTTTGAACCCGTGCTCCGCATTGAAAGGGACACCAAATCGCTGGGAGTGTGATTCTATAGCTCTCAGGGTCTTTTTAAACTGTCGAGCAGGAGTGTGAACAATGTCGACATTCCAAAAAGGCACTGCATGCAGATATAGCAATTCATCGAGCTCCACCTTCTCAAAACCGAGTCTTCGGAGCGCGTAAACGAAAAAGTCTCCATCCTCGACTTGCGCCGCAAGAAGATATCGAGCACCCGTGTTTCTTCTGCACTCCAATGTGTACGGCTCCAAGTCTGTTGCTCCCTTTGATTCTGAATCACGAGCTGAGATGCCTTGATGCCACAAACGAGGACGAACGTGCAGAAACCGCGCAGGACCTGTCGAGGATAGTTGATGGGTTAATGACAAGGCAATTGGTGATAAGTCAATGACATGGCTTGTTGTGAAAGACAAAAATTCAGTACGAGACTAGTCCAAGCACTTTAAACCCCAGTGTTCAGATCGGGCGGGATGTGGGCTTGCATAGCCCAGATATGTCGGGGGTCTGTCGGGATAGTAAGCGGGAAATTCCCGCCGATTCGGACGTCCGCACTCAGGCTCGGTCTCAAAGTCTAAGTACTTGGTACAAGAATCTTAGCGAAGTCGCTATACCAAGCGAACAACCGATTCAGAGACCAAGAGGCCTACCTTTGCTTTTCCAGAACTCGTTGTCTGCGCTTGTTTGACAACATGCTACAACCTACATAAAGAATGAGGATTAACTTTAGGGTCTACTGTAGAAGCACCTAGTACCACCGCTGCCTTCGCTGTCGTAGTGGGGGAACGTCGTTGCTCTGGCCTTGTCGTCACCGCCACCGCCATGTTGTGGGCGCACCGTTGCGCGGTTCATGCCCTTCCGCCGTGGTTATTGCAATGGAAGCGCGCCGTGGCGTTACCATCACCATCGCTGTCGTTGTGGTGGAGGGGTACGCTGTTTTGGGCTACCATTATTGCAGCCATCGTCGCTGTAGTGAGGGCACACCATTAGGTGCACCTGTGCTCTCATCTGCGCTCTAATCGATGACGAGGCCAACGCCTCGCCCTCTCCTCCCTCGGCTCCTTCCCAGTGGATCTCGTCTCGCCGCCATCGCCCTTGTTGTGGTGGGGTCGCGGCATGTCATTGGTCTGCTCTTGTTGCTGCCGTCGTCGCTGTAGTGGGGGCGTGACATCGCACTGCTCTTGCCTTTGCCGGAGTAGTATCAGTGAACTAGACAGGTTTTTGAGTCACATGACCTGGTCAATCACGATTCATGCCGTCACTTTACCCCATCTATTAACTTGCAGTAACACATCGGCGCGTCCCCACCAAAGCGGCGACGGCGGCGAAGACGGGGGAAGCGAAATGATGTCCAACTTCAAGGAAACGACGACGACGATAATGGCAACGTGATGGCGCCCCCCCACCGCAGCGACGGCGGCAACAAGGGTAGTGCAACGACACCCTACCGCCACAACGGCTGCAACGAGAGCAACAAAACGGTGAGCACCCACCACAATGGCAACGATGTGGATGGTAACAACGACGGCGAGAGCGATAGCAACGCGACGTCGCACCCCACAGCAACGACAACGACAATAAGGGCGGCGGAGTGCGCTCATTGTTAGTGGGTTGAAATGAACACCTTCGGCGAACTTGCCCACAGAAATTCATACTAATCCGGCTTATTCAACGGAAACGTTGGGTCCATGAAGAGTATTATGACATCACAGACGATACCAACATCGTTCCTGAGGTTTCACGAATGCGCCGCCGTACAACGAACTGCCACGCGTTGTAAGCTTCAGAACATTTCACATAAGTTAGTGTGCCGAAACGCACGCGATGGCAGCATTGGCTTGAAATATGGCTAGGACGAGGGCAAATGCCTGTCAGAGCTGTGGCCAGACACATTCATTTTCTTTGGCAAGTTCTTGGAAACGTACCCATGCTTTCTCCCACCGCTTACTTTGGGAACCTTGACGCTATTAATGTTCGTGGTCTGCGATATTCTTGAAGGACGTACGACTTCGCAGTGCTTTGAGCGGCTAGTAAAAATCACACTTAATTTCAGTCGTCGCCATCGAAAACTGCAGGGAATGCGCAATCACGGGTGCCCACGGATCCTCCCATGGACGACTCACGGCCTGTTCTGGTGTCGACTCTTATAAAAACGTACTCCGCGATAATACCTATTGTCCACTACGGAACATTATGACTTACAGAAATCTGCTTCCTTGTTCTTCTCCCTCTGTTTTATTCCTAGTCGGTGGCTTAGGATTCCCGCGCCTATCATCGGAGCCTGTATTGCAGTATCTGGATTGGCGAACGGTATCACACAGGCATTGCTCGCCGCAGGGATCATAGAGCGGATCGGACCCAAGAGATTATTTTGTTAGGCTGTCCGCCGGTATTGCCCTCTTATCCTTACTCTTCTAATCACGAATACCGTTGTTACGGCGCAGGGCAAACTTGGATTTATAATTTGGGTCCTTTTCGTTCTACAATTCGCCTTCTTGGTATTGGTAAGCTTGTCCTATGGTGCGTTCGATTTATCTGGGATAACTGATGGTTGTGTGGCTGTTATCTTTATTTTTATTACGAAAGCAGCGCCCAGCAAACAATCACTGGGCTCGTTGAATGGACCTAACCAGGGTTTGACTGCGATTGTGTGCGCTTTCGGCCTAGTACTAACGACCTCATTATCTGCCGTATCCAAGAAATAAAACGTCCTCTGCAGCAACTTGGTATATGTATTTTTGGCAGTGCTCGCTACGGTCTAGGTTTTGCTGTCGTTGTATCTCCCAGACTTGACAGGTGATCGATGAAGACTAAGGGCACTATGCAAAAGCAATTGCATTGATATAAGTACCGGAAGAACCTGTATGCTATTCTATAGCGTTGTTTCGGACGCAAGGGATGTTTGAGCCCAGGTGTTAATCGTTTTCATTTGATTGATTGTTTCACGGAGATGTGACCTCAAGTTGAAGGCAAAATTGAAGGTGTATTAAGTCTTAGTTCAGTTTCATTTTGACTGAAGGAATGCAAGTAAGGCGATAGCTCATGGAAAGTGACTAGTAGGTTATTCATCACCCCAGCGCATTGCAGAAGGGACCCAGTAAGCCCTGCCGTGACGCTCATCCTGCCAGTGGGCATCGAGCCAGCAGAGTCCGTCACGAAGCAACATGTTTTCCAGCGTCGCCTTCGCCCGTTCGTGTGTCCACCGACGCCGGGTCACCAAAATTTCTTCGACGATTCTCCCGCCCCTCGCCTGTGCTTCTGCGAGGATGACTCCCTGGCTCTTTCACCACGCTACGCACCGTCTTCTTCCCTCCTCCAACGTCGATCACTTCGTAACCAACGCCGAGAGGCTGAAGCGTCTTGATACTCCGGACGACATCTTCTTTCGTTATTGCCCCGCTCTCGGCGACGACCCGGAGTTTGCTGACTATTCTGACCAGCTCTCCCATGTCGATGAGACCGCCGTTACGTTCCCGCGTGCTCACGCACACGTCTACGATCTGCATGCCGAGCTCGTACTGTCAGTCGCCCATCCCAAGCAGTTCCGCCCACCAATCACCCTTTCTTGGTCCGGCAAGCGGGTCGACGCCGATCGAGGCGCACATGTGCTGAAATTCATGACGGAACTTGGAGTCGTCGTATCGAGTCGCGGTGCGTCTTGGCGAAGTAGGTGACGGAACTGGGTGGGCTGGGACTGGAGGTGATTGACATGAGCCTTGGAGAGCTCGGACGAGAGGGACGCGAAGGAGGGCTGTGATTATTGTTGACGTCCGAACGCTGCGAGGTCTACGCCTCCGAGACGGTGCATGACCGTCGGGGTTGAACCGCTTTGTGCTGTCCGCTGGAGGTGGTAGATAAGATAAGATAAGATCCCTAGTGGCAATACGGGCCAATATCTGAACTTGAAATCAGTATTTACTACTGCCCTGCTAAGCATTTCAAAACACTGTGTTCATGCAAGTTCTGGACAAGTCTTTATCGTATGTACACATTGATGATTGATTAATAGTAGCTTTAAGTACCAGGGAATGTAGTATTAATACAGATGACGCTAGGCACTTCAGCCAGCCTACAAGCCCAGGTCCTCCAAGTGATATCGTGCCAAGGATGTATGAAAGCGAACATAACCCCCCGTATACAGTTTAAACGCTTCGCAAGCTTTTGGATACCCCTCCAATATTTTTACGACCCTCTTGTACAGGCCGGACGTCGTCTCCGTCAGCTCAGCGTATGTGTCCAACTTGGACCTGTTGGTCTGAGCAGCCAATGTAGATACCTGGTTTGTCGACTCGCCCACTCGCTCTTCCTTGTAAAATGAGAGTACGTCGCTAAAAATAAAAACATCATGAATTAGGCGATGCGAGGGCAGAGTGTATGAAGTACATACTTGACATCATGGATGAATAGCGTCATTTCTGGAATCGCTTGAACGTAGTCGTTCAGGGGGATCTCCCGCTCGAACACCATGAACGCGTAAGCTTCCGCGACGCCTGACATGATTCGTTGGTACGTGGGATAATCTCGTGCGGCGCTGGAGATCTGTTTGTACATATCATCATTAGCAATCTTTCTCTTTTTTAAAAATTAAAAACGAGAAACACACCTTCATGCTTCTCGTCTCGTGCTCCAGTAGATTAGCGGTCACAAATCTCATGGTCGACGTCGTGATCAAATGAGAAGCGACAGGTAGATAATAATCCGAGGCTCGACGCAGGATGTCTGCAAACGCGTCCAGGACACCATTTCCTTGTGGCTCTCTGGTAATAAACCGGTCGTTGAACCGATAGACGTGGGGCATCTCGTCTAGAAATCGGTTGGCAGCGTCGTCCACGAAGATGGCACACGACGTGTAGAGCGCGATCCATATCTGAGTCGGACGGCGCAAGAGATGTACACCAGCGGTCGTTGCGTACATGACCCCCTCCCGCAAGTATGTCCGAACGGACCGGTCGCCGTCGACTGGGTAGCCGCGTCGAGCCGCGTCATCAATACAATCTTGGTACAGGTCTGCGTCGAACGGGGTGATCTCGTATATGACATCACATTGCTCGAGAAGGGAGCGAATGTTTCCACGTGCGCTTTCGATCTGCAAGGGGTGTTAAGTACTCGATAAACCAAAGGAACTCGCTCGACGTTCTCCTTACCAATTCCATTGGGGTAGTAGTATCTATGCAGTTATCGATGGAGTTCTGTGTTGCAGCTGGGGTGTACCCCTGCTTGCTCTTATATCCAGCGACCAGAATAGCTTTGAATGTCTCGGGAGTACCATGGACCGTTTCAGTGAACGTTCGCCGCAGGAAGTCCGGCTTAAACGGATTTGTCAACGTGAACGTCACGGATACATTGTTATTCATAGCCACGGGCCATTCATGTGTGGCGATGTAGCAGTCAAGCTTTCCCAATGAGAGGAGAGCAGACTATTCCGGTAAGGAACATTCTACTGATGCCTCACGAGGACGAAGACAGAAGCACCGCATTTCAATCGGACTGGGCCCCGGTGGGCGCTACGGTCCGGCGATTGACCAAGCCGGAAGATAGGGAAAACTTTCCGCCGGCATTCGAAAGTTTTCAAGGTACCTCTGGGCTCAAGCGTTTCGCGGTCCAGGCTTGGTGATTTTTTAGTGTGATCCCTATAAGAAATTTGTGGTTACAAGATAGGTGGACGATCATCGTTGGGTGAGCCTAGTCGCTCTTGATACGGACGGCTAAATGCAATAATTTATTAATTGACCGTGTGAACAATTAACCATAAGAAATTGAATTGAAGTATAAATCTACTACTTGCCAAAGATAGGAGACGGGGTTCCCACTTCTCAATCTGTCTGTGCCTACCTTTGGAAGCGCATGCTACCCGGTGAAGTAGCGAGCCGGACAGCAACGCGCCAGTCTGGAAGTGGCTGTGAGTAGCAGTACACGGGCCGCACTTGAATGATCCCTGAAACAGTCGTAATTCGATAGACAGAGAATACCAACGAGGGTTCAGGTGACGAAAAGACATCATCATCTTCATTTTCCACTCGGCAAAGGAGCGATTATCCCGGTAGGTCCGAAAGCGACGAAATGACGTGAGCAGCAAGTGCACTGTATCCCTTGCAACTTATAATATGAATTGCCATTGCGGTGAGAGACGTGACTCACACTATTCATTCTAGGATGCATCCATCCTCATCTCGGTCGTATACATCGGAGCGGTCATCTACGAAAAAGAACAAGTCGCAGTCGCAGCGAGAGTACCGGTCTAAAGAGATCGATGGCTTTTCAGAGCTGCGCGACGCGCTTCTCCTCGTTGATCCATTCGATACTCCATTAGGCAGAGATGCCACACGCCATCAGCTCCTCGTTACAGGTTAGCCGACTTCAGAGCGCTGTCGATCACTCCTGACTAAAGATTAACCAAACAGCCGCGAGAAAACTACGAGATCTCGCAAACGAAAACCAGCAACTCACCCTGCGGTTGTCAGCGATGCCTACTGCCAGGTCGCGAGAATTAGATATAATTCCTGGTGGTGTGGCTCCCCGTTAGTGCATTTATTTCATGGGATTATTTCAAGCTTACAATGGAATTATCAGAAAACACCACTGCGTCTAGTCCTGCATGGTCAAACCAGGAGTTTGATCTAGAACATTTACTATCGATGATGACCACGGATACTGTTTCCCCACTCCAATATTTCGATCCTAGGATTTATCAATGTCAAAATGTATTATCTCTGTAAAAGTATATTAGCATCACACTATACCCCTTTATATCTCTACTGAATGTCTTTCTATTGAATATTATTGAATCATTTGATCAGCTGAAGGGCCGATGCTCGCTGTGCACTATCCCCGAAGACAATTCTTAAATGAACTTAAAGTAAACTGCATGGAGACACGACACGATCGACCAGAAGGAGGAAGGAGTACTACGGCTCTAACGAGAAACTCACGCATTGACTTCAGTACGACAGGTTATGTAAATCAGCGTTGACACAGAAAATTATTTTCACCGAGAAGAACAAGGTTACAAAGCAGAAAGAGCGGAACAAATTACTGGCTTCTGTAGGTAGGTTGCCTCGAGTGCACGAGAATTTACGAGACACTCACTCTGTCTGCACATTAAACTTGGTGGGAATGGATGGACAGACTTCTGGCAAGACAATGCACCTGATTGTATGTAGTATATCAGTCATTTTGAGTTCTTTCCGGAGAGCTGGCGAAGATGAATAAATCGAATCAAGAAGGCTTCCTGAAGTTGGAAGGGGTACACGGAGTCGCTGACGAGCCATAAAGTTGTCAACTTATGTACCTATCCTTCAATGTGATAATATTTTTGCTTCTTGTGCGTACCCGCCGCTCATTTTCAAAGCACTCATCATAATATCGATACGCCAAGTTCAAGAAGACACTGAAAATTATTGAAAGTAGCGAGTCATGTGACCTAGTAATTCCTCTTTTTACCAGCAAAGCTACGAACTGAAAAGTTGCACACCACTGTTGTGCATGTACGCCGCGGCCCGATCAAAGGTAGCCAGTCTCTTGTCCATTCTTCCACGTCCTTTCCGCAGCTCCAAAGAACTGGTCTAGACTGGCAATCTACGCCGACCGGGGCATTATTGTGCTGAACAAACCACCGTTTCTCGTTTGCCAAGGGTCAGACGCACAGGATGGTCGAGTGGGTGGCGCCCAACGCGCTTCGCCGGGTTTACAATTGACCATCATTCTACCATAGGATCAAAGTCTGCCGAAGGAAAGAAACGTGGACAAATTCAACGATCTGCTGTCAGGCGAGTGCTTATTTTCCATGTGGTGTTGCGACGTATTGTGAGCTCGGCGTTACCGTAGACCTGAAGGACCACTTTCACCTAGATCATGTCCCTTTTGCCGTTCACCGCCTAGACAAGGTTCATCTCCAATATTTCTTCTCGACGACGGCAATGTAACCTTACCTTGTAGTCCACCACCGGAGCGCTTGTCCTTGCTAAAAACATCACCGCCGCAAGGCAGTTGGCACAACAGTTCCGAAATAGATCTGTCGGGAAGACCTATCTGGCGTTAGTGAGAGGGGGCGAAAAGTCTTTCCCGGCCCGGAGCGGTGAAATCAGAGACCCCATCGAGACAGATGGCGGTCACGTATCGATTAGTCAAAGCTGCAAGGCTAAGTTCGCGGCCACAGATTGGGAGCTCGTGGCCTCCTCCGTTGGTGCTCTTCACCCATACTCCACTTCACATATCAACTCAAAACACGTTGTCACAGCCAAAAGCACCCCTCTCTTTACTCAAACTCACGCTCCACACCGGCTTGAAGCACCAACTGCGTGTCCATCTCGCCCATTCATTACATAGTAAGTCATATCACATGTTAATATGTCCGCTTCCCCAGTCATTGACAACGTCTAAGCACCCATCCTCGGCGACCCCATCTACTCTCGCAGTACAATCTCCGACAAGATTGTCCGCACTATCGGAGTCCCCGAAAATCGGATATTTCTGCATGCCTCTCGCCTGTGCTTCTCCGTGCGTCTCAGGGATTTCCTGTCACGTTCTGCCACGTCGCAATTTTTCTGATTGGAATCGTTTCTTGTCCTCGTTTTCAGCGGTTCAAGAAAACGGGACCCGACAAGCATTTTCGACTAGGGGTGGCAGCCGCACTTCCGGGCGACTTTGTAACGCTCTGCCGGCACGCTGGCATCCTTCTGGACAATCGGGACATCACTGGAGGACTGTTCATCGATGACGAACCTGCCGGCAATGAAATACCAGACCTCGATGGTAAATGGCTCAGGTCGACCCATCACATGATCCGATGAACCTCGCCAGTATACTCCGACGATGTACACACTTACATACACCCTTGAACGTTCGGTGATTGTCTCATCCATTTCCCCCTAGGGGGCCTCTGAGGCAAGGTACCACTCGCCCACACAACGTGTTCTGCGTTAAAGTTGGCTCGTTCCTTAGGCTCGTTTCCATGCTAACTTGTATTCGATGACTACTGCTACTGTGGCCAGAAATGAACCTTCTGCGCCAAGGTTCTAGGCCCACTTACTAAACTATGGGGCCTCCTCGTGTTTACATCGTTTTTCGACGGCGACTAAAAGAGTGTATCAAGGCTTACATACAGTATCAACGATACTGACTTGGTGGCAAAGAACCCTGATGATGCCATCAGCTTCGCCATCAGACCGTGCATGTCCCTAAAAGAGGGTCGTCGTAACGGTTAGATGTACACGCCGTAGACGCGGAGGAAAGAAAAATAAGTATGCTAAGAGTCTTTTGCATATATGAGCTACGTCGACCAGCGACGTGAGGCCATGTCGTGGTCAACGGAGCGTGGAAGGGAAAAGGTGGCGCGTTCATTGGAATGTTGCGGCACGCATCGGCGCATGGTGGCCGGCCGGAGCTTGGGGTTGTCCTGAGACCTGAACTTGTCCTTCCTGCTGGGCCT
>JBBPKB010000736.1:0-11213 GCA_038089035.1 Boletellus dicymbophilus
AGGAGGACTTTTGTGTCAACTATCAAAGTCATAGTACGAGTCGAGTCCTCGCGAACGAGATCAATATCTTGACATTTCGCGCGCGCGGGCACCATTAAGCGACTGGGAGTCCGAATACAAGACATACATAAGTCACTCCTCATTAAGGTACCCTACACGGAGATTCGATAAAAATAATAAACCTGTCGCAATCCTCGCCAGCGAGCGGAAGTGATGGGGAACGAAACATCGACTCGGCCGGAGCCGGAAAAAAAAAGGTATCAGAAATGGAATAAAGTGGAAGAAAAGAAATGGCTTAATATTCTTCCTCTGTTGGCGGCATCCCTCTGTATACGGTCCCTGCACCAGGTCTCACACCGTCTACGCTCGGTCGTGGCCGGAAACTCTCCCGCTTAATCCGACCACCTTTGCTCGTACTCGCTGCACGCGCGATGCCCGATCCCATCGAATTTGCACCAAACGATTTCGCTGAGCCGGCAAGACGATGAGAACTGACGCCAGCGCTCGTTGCAGCCCGTGACATCGCACGCTGAAGTGTCGATGGTGCACGTCCCCATCCCAGTGAGGCATATCCTTCCGTATGCTTCGAGCGCAGCGTGACGTGTGAATTGGATGACGGTACTTGAGCAACCGATTTCGGTAGCCCTGAGGCGGGCGCACTCGGCGTGCGGCCCTTTGCTGGCGATGAACTCCTTACAGGCTTCGCTCGTCCATCTGCGAGCTTTTGTCGTTTTGCCGTGGTTTGGGACATCGACGATCCCGATCTCACGGCTGGTGTGACGACACCTGCGGGAGGGTTGTTCGACTTCCCAGGGACGTAGCTCGCTTTGCTGGTGTTACCAGCCGCGGGCTCCAGACTGCGACTACGCGTCAGAGGGCCGGTCGGTTTGCTCGCGTTGAGCGCTTGCATCGAGTATTGCGACGTGACCGTCTTCTTCTTGTTCTCTTGTTCGTTCGCAGATACCTTCTCCATCAGAAACTGGAGTATACTCTCTCCGTGCACCAGAAAGGGGCGATTGTTGGCCTGTTCCCATGCGGGAATGGACGACAGGAGTTGTTGTTCCAGCTGCAAGTCAAGTCATTACAACCATCGACGAAAACAACAGTCGCCCGCGAGACAAAAGACGAACCTTAGGTTTCTCCTTCCCAACCCGCTTTCTCATCTTCTCTTCTCTTAATAGCCTGCCTGGGTCCCTACCGCCTCCTCGGCCGAGGAGTCGTGTCTGATCACTAGCAGCCTGCTCCAGCTCCTTCTCTTCTTCACATATATCGAAGTATTTCTTTATTGATGCTAAAATCGGCATCTTAAGCCTGACATCCGCTTTGAGACGAGCAATTTCATGTTCGTGCTGGCTCAGCAAGTCTTCCGTGTGCTCATCTGTGCATAATGATATCGCATGAACTACACCCCCTTTCCTGGGCGGGACACTTACCATCCACGAAAGCAGCAAAGTCTGCACGTTCATCTTCTCCTATCATCAATTCGTTCCAGAGCGACTCGATCTCGGACCGCGCATTCCAAATGAACTCTCCCATTCGTTCTCTTTTTAGATCGATCATACGTTCTAGTTCCTCTTCGTAAGCTTGAATGACTCGAGGCGTAGTCCCGCGATTTGCCTGGAGAAAAATACAAAGGTCATCAGATATCGGAACTCACATTTAGGCGACTCACTTCTACGAATGCATCCATCGCCCCATCGTCCACTCCCATTCTTCTCCAAAGCGATTCCAGCTGGTCGTACATGGCTTGAATGTGCGTCTCCCTTCGTTTCTTTAGCTCTAACAGCTCGTTGCAACGCTGTTCCGCATATAACATCATTTTTTGGGTCGGTTCGACCGCGAGCGACCCAAGAAGAACGGCAGGAACAGGGTCGGGCATCGACGAAGAATCTAAGAGCTGCACGAACCGAGAAAACACGTGCTGGAATTCCCGCGAAGGATTTGAACTGGATTCAGAAGGTGATGTCGGAGATGGTGAAACCGAGCGGAAGAGTAACTTGGCATCAGATCTACCTTGACATGATGGTGTAGGTGTGCCAACCGGTTCGGAAAAAGGATCGGAATCGGGCGGTCGCAGACTGACAGAAGACGAACGAGGAAGTGGGTAGGCGGGAACTGTCAGTGTTGAAGAAGAAGCGACAGGTAGAGCCGGTACGTCATCGACTTCCGGTGGGTCCACACCAAGTTCCGAGTATAGCCAATCGATCTGGAGGAACACATCCCCCAGGAGAGCCAGGCGTTTCGTCTAAAACAAACGTCTTAGTAAAAGTGATCACTCATTCCGAACACAGAAAGCGACGCCATGCAATGCAATAGTGGTCGGGGTCGCAAAGACAAAATTCCACCGACTACCTGACCTATCGGAAACTCGGAGCAGGCACGTGGGTCACGAGTACCGCAAAATCAACGATCTTCTTCAGTTTTGTTTCCGTCTTCCAGGCAGAATCAAACGCGCAAATCAAAATAAACGACCATCACCGTCGACGTCCGTGTGGAAAGCACCTCCACTTCGCAAAATCATCAACTATAACAATATGAAAGTCACCTCACCATTTCGCCTTTCCCTCGTACCAACTCCTTCTCCAGTTTGGAGAATCGCTCGGGCACTACATCCCTAAGGGCTGCAGGATCATTTGGATCCTCCTCGGCCGAAACAGTCGGTCGAAGGATATCTACCGCGAAATAGTTCGACCCCAGACTTCGCGCGAGGGTGTTAAGTCGATTCGTCAATGTTGTCAGCTGCTCGAGTTTCGTGTGATAAACCTATATGATGAATAAAAAAGACATGGTCCAAGGTCAACAAAAGCGTCGATATCCCCCCGCTAGAACTAGCGGGGTTTTCCCCTCCCTCCAAAACATGCGCACCTGCCGTAGCCGTTCTTGATGCTCCATCGCGCGTTCGTGTCGCCGAGGCAGAACCTTTTCCGACTTTATCTCGTTGAGCGATCCGGCGACTTTGGCGTTCGTCCCCAACGCGTGCGCGTACCGCGAACACGCGGTTTCCACTCCTTCGCATCGCACTTCCCACTCTTCTACTTGCTTCTTACGCACGTCGATCTGCGATTCGACCGCTCGAGTGAGGTTGTGTTGCAGTTCTTGAAGTTCGTCTTCGAGGGCAGTGGCTGGGAGTCCGAGTTGGGAGTGGAGTTGTGGTAATAGCTGCGTTTGTGCGTTCAAGTGTGTATGCAGCGTCGAAAGAAGCGTGCTCAACGCGAGCGACGACGACGACGAGGAAGACATGAAGTTTAACGAGATCAAAACCGTGTCTTCATTTCGTGGTCGCAGCCAAAACCGCGTCCAGATCACGTGAATGTTGGTGTATCACGTGACTAACGCACGGCCACTTGAGGAAGTGCGCATCTACCGTAGTATGTAGTAGGTAGTTGGTACGGATGCAAAAAAAAATTGCAATAAATTTTTCTCGTGGCTTCGTGACAAAAATTTCAACCCGAGCATTCCACGCTGATTTATTTTGATTGTTCAACAAAATCGGTCGAGGATATAGGACGTTTGGCCCTTCCCCAGCTCCGTCACTCAAATTCTGATTGTGGCGTCGGGGCGAGTACTCCGTGATGCAGTACTTATTGTTATCTGTCTGGAATGTAGGGAGAATGGCTAGCTGAGAATCACGGTCCGCCACGGATGTCCGCAGAGAGGGTTCTCGGTGTACACTGCCAGCATGCCGAGGTTGAGTGCGACGTGAATGCTGAAATCTGCAGTGGGTATACATAGTCTGTTCAATTATCTGGCGGGAATTGGGGCGGAATAAGAATCAGCTGACCTGATGTCGTAGATGTAGGTGTTCGTAGCAAGTGAGCGAGAAGGGGATGCAGGTAATGACGATCGAGTTGATGTAGCTCAACGCAAGCCCTCACACTTACGCTCGGAATAGATAAGGGACTAGAATGGAAGGCCACTGGTGTAATGATGGAATACATGGAGCATGACATTCCCGCTTTGATTGCTTTCTCCTGTGCAGCGATCGTGGATATGGAACATTCGACACCAGGACCTTTGAGATTTTGCAGGGCGGCAGCAGTGACGTTCAGCGGAGTCGGGAAGCAGTGCGATTATCAGCCGGGAAGGTGAACTTGACAGCGGGATTAATGGTAACTTTGAAGCTAGCGGCGACATTTTACCGACTCGGAGCCTGTTCGATTAAAACAGGCGCCGTAGAGAAGCAGTAGCTCGAGTAGTGATGAACAGTAAGAAAGAATTCGGAGGACTCGAACATTGATCATGACAAGGACACCAGGGGTAGGTTTTCCGTTGATTCTGTTCACGGCCACGACTCGATTCGGCGCATTAGCACGATGGGAAGACGGAAAGATCTCGGCATGGCGGCCATCGTCTGAATGAGATCACGTTAACGACTATTATCACCACTCAGACAGTAAGATCAGTACTTGGCCTCCCTTCTTTCATTTCCCTCTTTGATTTTCATGCACGCCCGATCCCTCGTTGACTTTGTGGCTTGTCATTGTCGCTGATGGTGAGCAAGGGAAGGACTCGGATATGTATGTTTCTATTATTGTACTCAATACTGTATGATCTTCGTCCGGTGTTTCTTCAAGTCATGCCGACCTACCCATAAATAAACACTAATTACCGCAGGTCTGAGCTCTTTTTGACTCTGGGGCGATCAAAATTCATGTGTTACAAGCCATGATTGCTGCAAACAATAGTAAGACAGGGATTCAGCTTACGCGCATCAGAGTCTCAACTGTCCTTCTTTCTTGCTGCTATGCAAGTGCTTATCAAGTCCGAAGTCCGCTGTCTCGCGAGAGCTCCTTCAGTTCCACCACGTCCTCAGCCAAAGATGGGACTGCAGACTCCAGAGACGTCAATGCATCCCTCGGGCTGCATGCCGAGTACTAGTAGTAAGTCGATGATCGGCTTACTGGGAGGCGATCGATCTTTGCGGAAAGGACAGCGTTCAAGGCACGACGGATGACAAACCCTTTTATGCCCGAGTTTTCATGACCGAATCGTCGCCGAGTCTTACTCACCCACTCCGTCGCTTTGTTCCATAGGCACTAGTCAGCGATGACGACGCCGCATTCATCGCGATCGAATTCGTTGGAGTACAAAAGGGCCGGGTCTCTGCGTGTTGTAACATCAGCATCAACATCGTCTATCACCACCTAGCATCATCAAGCACTATGTCCACTTCTCACAGTTGGCTCATCACCGGGTACGTGTTTACGATGTACTCTCGACATCCAGTTGTAAATCTTCCACGATGATACAGCGCTTCCCGGGGAATCGGGTTCAACATTGTCCAGCAGCTCCTTCGTTCACCGCAAAACGTCGTGTTCGCTGCGTGTCGCAGTCCCTCTTCCGCGACGGCACTCAAAGCTCTCGAAACTGCCTCAGAGACATTGGGGAGGCTACACGTCGTGCAGATCGACGTTACCGACGAAGCTTCTGTATCTCACGCGATGGGCGAGGTCAAGAGCATCCTTGGGGAGGCTGGACTTGACTATCTCATCAATAACGCGGCCATTGTCAGTACTTTGTGCATTCGGGGATGCCCGAACTTACTGACTTGAGGATGTAGATCTTTAAGGACGACACGCCGTCCACTATCGATCTGAAGAACCTTTTGACGACGATTACGGCAAACGTTGGGGGCCCGATTATCGTCACCAGGACGTTTGTGCCCCTTGTGGAGAGAAGCAATCGTAAAGTGATTGTAAACATTTCGTCTTGGTTGGGTAGCATCGGCATCGATCATGGCTTGGCCCACTCGTCTTACAGTATCTCGAAGGCGGCCCTGAATATGCTGGTTTGTAATGACTGAGTTCGCGAGCGCGTCTTTAAGCTAAAGAATGGTTCGGTGTTTAGGTTTACAAGCAAACAAAGGAACGGCCTGATTTGACGCAACTCCTCGTTGATCCAGGATGGGTAAAGACAGGTAATGTGACGTCGAGCTAGAGATCACAGTAATCGAGTTGAACTTAGTTTTACCCAGATATGGGCGGCGAAAACGCTGTGCTGGAGCCCCACGAAAGCGCGGCTGGAATTATCAATGTCGCTTCGAACGCAGACCAGACTTGGGCTGGAAGGTTCGTGAACTACAAGGGAGAGAGGTTGCCCTGGTGAGCTGTCGGGGTGGTATTTATAATAGTGTGTGGCACGTATGTTACAGTTAAGAGGTCTTGAATGGGCGCGTGCAATCGATGAGTTTGTGTACGGTATCTGAGAGGACACATCAAAATGGTGGACATCGCATAATTGGACTCCTGTACGTACACCCATGTCACGTGTGCCCCCCTCTCGCCCACACTGAGAACCACGCTTCTGTCCCGGCCAACGTTCGTCGTCCTCGTTAATGCGCCCATAGGGTAAGTCGCATGTTCGCGCGGGTTGTCCGACTTCGGGCTGACTTGCCACTCTGCGCGCCTACGATCTCGCCACGTATAACACCTTGTAAAAGCTTGCCGACACGCGTGCCGCGTTTCTCCTCGGTCAGCCTACCGGCATCAAACGTGCAGGTTTCGCCGGCGTAGAACCCCTGGGCCAAATACCACTCGGCACACTGCGCCCCCGCTCGACATATACACTTTTAGTGCAGACGCCTGGTCCACGATCTACCCCGCTCCAGGTTTAGATCACAGCTTTCTAGGGCCGCGATCTGTGCACGTTCTTGTTCCTTTCAACAGTATCACGCAAACCAAAACTGTCCTAATCCGACCCAGATTCGGCCTCCATCCCCGTCACGCTTCTGCACCACGGAGAACAAACCCCGACGTCGCTTGGACACGCCGGTGCGGGGGTATCTTGGGACGACGCGTGGTTGCTCCTCGCTGTGCCCACATTGTCTACCTTGCGGTGGAAGAAGCTGGGCGTAGACGACCTATAGGGAACACGGCACCCGAACCCCGAGGCCGGTTCACACCGGCGCCGTATGTAAGCGGGGGAAAACCCGGATCGTGCTCTCCCGAGGCCACATACTCTCACTCAACGAACGAAGTGGCGAAGTGTGGATCGGAGATGTCAAACTCTAACAGTCGTCAGTGTGGACAGCTTGTAATTGTACGTTACTATTTCTTTTTATGCCCCAGCAATCGCAACTTCTTGATTCTTGCTGCGAGGTCTCCATCTCGCTGAAACGAGTGGTCTCGAAAACGTGGATTTTAAACCGGACGATGATTGGGCATATTCCAGCCTCACCTTGCGCTGATATTTTACAAGGTTTCTTTGTAAGGTTAGTCTGGAACAGCTGTCTTCCCGAGTCATAAAGCATTCAGTTTGAGGAAAAAATTAACTGAAACTTGAGCTTGAAACAGCAAACACGGCGTTGTCCGCGAGCGGGTTTTTCATTGCCGAGAAATGCCGCTTTTGCTTTACGCACGGTCTGAAGCATGTAACGCATCCACTTAAGTCGGAACCTCTTGTGAATAAAAGGCGCTACGAACCTGGCATAACTCACGTTTTCAAGCATGTTTCAAGGGTCTACTGACTGTTTTCGGGGACACCATAACAGTGTCGTATTTGCTCTCCACGCTCATTTCTTACCACATTACGTACCAATGACGCCATCGACGAAGAAGCCAAGCGCGCGTTGCGAGACATTGACTATCACAAGCTGGTTGGCATCGTGTTTGACGCGATGTACCAATTCAACGCCGACAATCACTCTGGATTCGAAGCCGTTTTGCAGTGCGGAAGGCTGAGCCGGCCTTACCAGGTCGACTTGGTGGCTGCTGAAAGCAAACGCGTCTCCACGTACATCTAATCATGATCATGTCTGGCAACCTCTAATTGTAAACTTCCAAACCGTTCAGAGCGACGTAGTAGGACACCAGTTGAGAACCTTGACAGAACGTGGGCCTGGGATTACATACAGTCGGAAACGGACGAAAGGGTTCATTCGACTAATCCTAACGATAGGACTTGAAAAGTGCAGCCGTTATGGGTCTGCAATGGGCAACGTTGGCATGAGCTATGATAAGGAAATTGTAGAAATCCAGACTTTTACAAAGTTGTAGGATCGTGGGAAATAATTACATAATTACCGTTAACGTCGGCATCTAGAAGCGTCCTTGTATTTCTACATTTTTTCCCATGTAACTGAACCATCCAGTCGTTCCCGTAGCCTCACACAGAAACTTGCAATATTTGGTGCGAGGATGGTGTTCACTTCGAGGCAGTGTTGGTGACCAATCATGAGTCTGACCAATATCCCGAGAAGACCATTGATCATCAGGGTCTTAGTACAAATCCCGTTCCGTCTAATCCCGAACGACAGGGATTCGTGCCAACAGCGACTATAAATTGGGCAGCATGCACGGCGGAACAGAGTCCATCATCAGCCCAGCAATTTCCAAAGTACCATCGTTCTGCCTCCTGAATCTACTCGCTAGCCAATGGCCGTCACACAACAGACACCTGCGCTCTTCAAGCCCATCAAGCTCGGCAAGATTGCCCTTCAGCACCGCGTGGTTCTCGCACCGATGACCCGCTTCCGAGCGCACGCCTCCCACGTTCCCGGACCTCATCACGCATCCTACTACGCCCAACGCGGCTCCACACCAGGGAGCTTACTCGTGACAGAAGCCACCTTGATTTCGCACAAGGCAGGAGGGTACGCATACGTCCCGGGCATCTATACCGATGAACAAATCCAAGGCTGGAGAAAGGTAGGCTAGCGTCATATGTTGCCCCGGTGTTCCAGCAAGATGTGACGCGTGTGTGGCAATATAGGTCACGGACGCTGTCCACGCCAAGGGGTCGTTCATCTTTCTCCAGCTCTGGGCGTTGGGTCGCACTGCCGACCCGAGCATCCTCGAGAGCCAGGATCCGCCCTCTCCATATGTCTCTGCGTCTGCCATTACGTTGTCCGGCAAATCCAAGACCCCTCGCGCGTTGACCCAAGCCGAAATCCAAGAGTACATTGGCGCGTACGCGAAAGCGGCGAACGACGCTGTGTACGGTGCCGGATTTGACGGGGTAGAACTGCATGGCGCAAACGGATACCTCATCGATCAGTTCCTTCAGACCAATTCCAACACGCGTACGGACAAATGGGGTGGAGACGAAGAGGGCAGGACGCGGTTCGCGAGAGAGGTGGTTGACGTTGTCGTCGAAGCGGTCGGCGCAGACCGAGTCGGCTTGCGTATCAGCCCTTGGAGCCCCTTCCAAGGTAAGAAATTTTGCATCGTTTTTTTTTTGTCACGCTCATTTCGCATGCGCGGATTGCTTGGCAGATATGAAGATGCCCGACCCGCGGCCCACTTTCGCGTACCTGACTAAAGCTCTTCGGGACAAACATCCCAAGTTGGCATATCTACATGTTATCGAGCCTCGTTTGCAGCTGGAGTCGGGTGCGGATGCGGCGTCGATCGCAGACGAAAGCAGCGACTTTTTGCGAGAGATATGGAACGGCGGTGAAGGTGGCGACGAGAGGGTGTTTATTTCGGCCGGCGGACACACCCGCGAGTCTGCGCTGCGCACCGTCGAGGACAAGGGCGGGCTCATCGCGTTCGGAAGACAATATGTTTCAAACGTAAGGGATACTTTTTTTTTTTCGTTCAGCCGGACATTGCGCTCATTTTTTTTTTTTACTTTTAGCCTGATCTTCCGATTCGGTTGCAGGAGAATTTGTCGTTGACACCTCCGGACCGGTCTAAGTTTTATTTACCAGGAAACCTGACGTCGTTTGGATACAGTGACTGGCCATTCGCAGATGGCACTGTGACCAAGGTGGATGTGAGGAACTGAGGTGCTGTCTCGAAGAGAAGATAATGATTGCGGCATGGAAAGTGTACCTTAGAGCGGTGAGCCATATATTAGAATGTAAGCATTAATGTTATGGAATGTTCACCTTAGCTGGTGACGAAAATGTCTACCTTCGAATTGCGCAAGACGAAGATCTGGATACTGGATTAGTCTCACTTAAGTGGACGTGCTAGACTTTTCAGATCGCGTGTATGAACTATCTAATGAGACACCTGTGTTTCTACTCAAATGATTAAATGTTGGATAATAGATTGCGTGCTTTGTATGCACATGCGATTTTCTCACTGAAGCTAGAAATTGTGTTGATTCTCCGAAATACGAGAACGTAGCGAAAGCCTAGTGCGCATGCTCAATCAAAGGGAATAGTAGTTCTGTCAGCTTTCTTGCATTTGGATGTGTTGTGATCAGCTTGAAGCACAGCGCATGATTTGCGTCGTTCAAGATCAAAATGATGAGATCACAGAGAAGCGCGGGAAAATGTTTGTCAGCAAAGTCTTTTTTTCACACGCCACGAAGTCTGCGGAGATAGGCTGCGACGACTTCCGGACTTGTCTTGAAATGCCTTCCAAATCACTGACCCCAGAAGAGAAAGCCAAGGTCACATCCGCCGTCCCCGCCTCCTCGAACAAAATCTTTACTGCTGCCCCCGCGCGCATCTACTTCGCCCACCCTTTGCCTAGCAAATGGTCGTACGGCGGGCTACAGGGTATCCTGGCGTTTACCTATGACCAGTCCAAAGACGCGTTTGTATTCAAACTCGTCGACTTCTCCGGCACACGGGGCGTCATATGGCAGCACGAACTTTATGAGCGATTCGTCTACAACGATGACCGGCCCTTCTTTCATAGTTTCGCTGGCGATGTGCGTTCCGTCTTTTAACCGGGAACCGCTGGTTCAACCGTACTCTTTTTTTTCTTCCAGCGCTGCATGATCGGCATGGTGTTCGCCCGGGAGAAGGATGCTGCCGTATTCTACAAGAAAGTCACTAGTCGCAAAATGGACAAAGGTACGCGCGAAGGTCATTGAATACACAATATACTCACCCTCGTTAGCCAAGGTTGTTCCGGAGCCGAAGAAAGTCAAGAGGGGCGGAAAGATCGACAAGTCGATGATCTCGGGTCCCCAAGAGGGTTCGTTCAAACACGTTGCGCACGTAGGATACGATGGAGAAAAGGGATTCACCAGCAGCAACATTGACGATTCGTGGCTCTCGCTCATTCGAAATCTCAAGGACCACGGCATTACTGCTGACATTATCGAACAAAATAAAGATTTCATCGAGGATTTTGTCCGCCAAGCGAATGAGGACGTGCATACTGAGGTCGTAACAGGGGCTGCGCCAAAGAAGAAGCCGCCTCCGCCACCAGCCCCCCGGCGAGGTGCCCATGGGGCTTCCAACAGCGTCACATCGAATAGCGGAGACTCTGCGCCCCCACCTCCTCAGGCACGCCCGCAGGTACCTAGGCAAC
>JBBPKB010000737.1:0-11207 GCA_038089035.1 Boletellus dicymbophilus
CCTATAGTACATTTTCACATTCACCACGTCAAGGCGCATTACATAATCACGTCATTATTTTGGTTTGGACTTTGCCTGCTGCACCTCAGTCTTTGTCAATATGAAGTTACTAAGGTGGGCAATTCCTACATTGAATTACGTAGCTACTCTTGCTAACTTACCTAGTTTTCACTTTGTATATAGGTTAGCTTAATTGTAGTCTTTGTCAATATGAAGTTACTGAGTTTTTCACTTTGTGTATAGTCTCTGCACAAGACCTCCATTCAAGATTAAGATACAAGCTTGACTATCAACAGTTTAAATACTATCCAAGAGGTGCATGGACCAAGTATGGGTAAGGGAATAAAGATATCATACAAGTTGAAGGGAATAGCTGATTGGCTGAAGGAGAATCATATGATATGTGAAATACAGAAAAGAAAAGGAAGTCCATGTTGGAATGGATGGATGCCTAATCAGGATAAGTAAGCATAACAAAAGAAAGAGGAATGATCTAGGTTGGAATGGGTCATGACTAATACAAATGACACGGCCCCTGCATTCAGAGGAATATGCAATGAAACTAAAGAAATATGAAGGGAGCAAGAGAGAAGTAAGGGAAAATCATAACATTCATTACCCCCTTTGTATGGGTAAAGTCACTTGAATTTACAAGATTGATCAAAAGGAAGTAAAAGTGTGCTCGCTTGTAATATTAGCCCATGCTGATTTTCCTTACTCTTCACTGTTTTCCTTTACTCTCTCCTAGTTTTACCATGTATTTCCCAGATGCATTCACCTTGTCATGTATATTAGTCATGATCCATTCCAACATGGATTATTCCTCTTTCTTCCTACTTGTTTACTCATTCTGATTAGGTGATTGTCTGTCCCAATATGGACTTCCTTTTCCTTTCTTGTAGTTTACACATCATATGATTCCCTTTCAGCCAATCAGCTATTCTTTTCCACTTGTACGATATTCTCTTTTTATTGTCCTCTCTTGGTCCATGCACTTCTTGAACGGTATTTAAACCCTTGATAGACAAGCTTGTACCTTAAGCTAGATCTACTTGAGACTAGAATCTACTCTTTTCTCTTGAATGTGTCGGAGCTCACATTGTTGAACCTTCACCTCTGCTTCACCCCAATACAAATTGTTCTATGAAGGTAGTCTCTTTGGCTGTTGTACTGTTGAGCTGATCTTTGCTTTTTCTTTCAAGTCTATATTTGTTCCCACCTGGACTAAGCATAACAAAAGATCTAGCTTCCTCTTTGACCTACTCTATTATTGTTGTGGTCCTCCCCTGATCTCTCAAATGACAACCCACTTCTCTTGCTGTTGTGGTCCCCTTGATTCAAGATTCCTTCTAGACCTGTGCTACCATGTGTTGGCATCTGAGAGCCCAGAAATGAGTCCACCCATGACTCTGAATCAGACAAACTTGTTCCATCAGACTCCTCACAATCTCCAACTACCAATCCCTCAGAAGCACCACTCAGAACCCCTTCTCTCCATCTGTTTGCCCTTCTGTTCCCTTCTTGAGAACCTTTACCTGAACCATCCCCCATTACAGCAGTACCTTCTATCTTTGCAGCACATCCACCTCTCCATCCTATTCTCTCCACTTTATGAACCCCTCATCCTTCTAGACCTGCTCAACCCCCTGTTGTAACCACCCCTGCTATGTCCACCTCTAAAGCAATGAAATTGAAGATCAGTGCTCCTGACAACTTTGATGGAAGCTACGATAAGGCCAAAGCATGGCTGCTTGCAGTCAAGACATACCTTCTTATCAACAAAACCCTATATGATACTGATAACAAGAAGATTGGCTATGCCCTCTCCTATATGAAGAAGGGTACTGCCCTCAGTTGGACCACATCCTTCTGAAAAGAAAAGCTGGCTGCTTCACCACCATCCTTCAGGAAGTACACTGAATTCCTTGATCTATTTGAAAGAACCTTCCAGACAAAGGAGACAAAGATTGCAGCCCTGGGAAAGCTGCAGAACTTGATGATGACAAAAGACAAGCACACTATATGATCACTAGAGGATTACATTGCAGAGTTTTTTATCTGCCACAATGATTCTGGAATCACTGATCAGATGATACTGATCAACTTCTTCACAAAAGGGCTTCACCTGATCCTTTGATCCCAGATTTATGCAATGAAAACCATTCCCACAAATATTACAACATGGATTGTAAAAGTGATTCACTTCTGAAACCAACAGGACATCATGTCCTCCTTCAATAACCAACCCTTGATATTTGATTCCTCCACCCTGTCATACCAATCTACTAGACCTCACTACTCTGCTCCTATCTGTGACTCCAATGCTATGGATGTTGATGCCATCCAGCTTTCATCTTCCCAATGTGATAAATACTGCTTCAAAGGAAATTGCTTCAACTGTGGAGAACATGGCCATTTGGTGTGTAATTGCCCCAAGAAGAATAGGACTGGCTGTAGGCCTCCTCTGCTGAAGAAGACAGAAGAGAAGAAGGTGCAGAAGATGACAAGGATAGAAGATGAAAAAGAACTTCCAAGGTTAGAAGAAGTTGAGGATGACAAAGAAGAAGACTCAGCCTTTGTGGCAAACATTTACAAGAATCAAAAGGGTTTTTGAATGGGAACACTCCTTTGACACAAGTGTTCCCTTCCTCTTGTAAAACAATTGCTCCTGTACTCTTAGATGATTCAAAATACACATCTGTTCATCTTGTGGCTCAAATCATCAACCCCTCAAGCACACTTAAAGTTGTTGACATCACCACCCTTATCAATAGTGGTGCCGAAATCTCCTGTATCAATTGGGACTTTGTCTAGAAGCACAAACTCCCTCTAGAATGCCTTTCTAGGCCCTTCAAAGTATGAAATGCTGATCACTCAGACAACAAAAACAGTATGGTCAAGTACACCACCACCATCTTTGCACTTATTGGTATGATAACCCAGAAGCTTCTCCTCCATGTCATTCACTGTGGACATGAGAATATCATCCTCGGACATTCCTGGTTAAAGGCAACCAACCTGAAAATAGATTGGAAGAAGAAGACCATTGAGATAGATGAGAAGCTCGACCAGTCTATGGATCTGTATTTCTCCCATGCAGGTAACAGGGTGAAATACCTCTTGAAGACCTCCAGAACACTGGAACAACCCCCATTGGGTCACCAGAATTACACTACTGAAGAATGAAGAGTTCTCTCTGCCTACCTCGACAGAGAAGATCGCAATTACTTCCTTAAAGAAGCATACAAATCCTATATGATTGGACAAATTATGAGAGCAGCATCCAGATTTTTCCCCAATTCCCCTATCACTAAATGACTTAGGACTGAACTTGCACAACAGACAGAATGAGAGAAACTGAAATCCACACTTCCCTCTGAATACATGAATTTTGCTTCTATTTTTGAGAAAGAAGCTACTGATCACATTCCTCCCTCCAGACCCTATGATCATGTGATCAACTTAGACAACTCCTTCCTTCCAAAGGTTTTGAAGATATACCTACTTGCCCCTGATGAAAAGAAGGTGGCAGAAGACTTTATTGAAGAAAACCTTTGAATGGGCAAGATCTGCCCTTCAAAGTCCCCTCAGGCCTCCCTCTTTTTCTTTGTCAAGAAGAAGGACAGTGGCCTTTGACCTTGCCAAGATTACCAATACCTGAATGAACATACTATTCACGATGCTTACCCTCTCCTGCTTGTCTCTGACAATGTAGATAAGCTGAAAGGCACCAAGGTATTCACAAAATTTGATGTACATTGGGGATACAACAATGTATGAATTAAAGAAGGAGATCAATGGAAGGTGGTGTTCATAATGCACAAAGGATTATTTGAACCCACAGTCATGTTCTTCAGGTTAACTAATTCTCCTCCCACCTTCCAGTGATTTATAAATGACTCCTTCTGTGATATGATCACAGAAGGATGGCTGGTTATCTACATGGATGGCCTTTTTATTTTCTCCCCCAATGATGAAACTCACACTGTATGCACTAAGCTTGTTTTACAGCACATGAAAGATTTAGACCTCTGTCTCAAACTGGAAAAGTGCAAGTTTGTGATGACTGAGGTAGAGTATCTCGGGATGATAATCAAACCAGATCAGATTGTGATGGATCCTGTCAAATTGAAAGGGATCTCAGAATGGCCAGTACCAAAACAGGTCAAGGATGTCCATTCCTTCCTTGGCTTTGCTAATTTTTATAGGTGATTTATCCCCAAATACTCTGACATCACCTGACCCCTCCTTGACTTGATGAAGAAGAACACCCCCTGGGACTGGTCCCAGAAGTGTAATGAAGTGTTCTTTTCCCTTAAAGAGATATTCCTTTTTCAGTTGGTACTCACAATGCCAGATATTTCCTGACCTTTTGCAGTTGCTACTGACACTTCAAAATATGCCTCAGGTGGCATACTCCTCCAAGCAGACTCTAATGGAGACTGGCACCCTTGTGGCTACCTATCACAGACTTTTACAGCTGCTGAATGAAATTACGATATCTACAATAAGGAGCTGTTGGCAGTGATCTGCACTTTGAAAGTGTGGTGCCACTACCTCCACAGATCCCCTCACATAGTGCAGGTCTTTACCAATCACAAGAACTTGATGTATTTCCATCAACCCCAGAACCTTAACCATCATCAAGCATAGTGGTTACTAGATTTAGCTGACTTCGACCTGAAGTTTTCCCATGTCCCTAGAAAAGATCTCACAGACCCATATGTGTTCTTTTGCTGCTCTGACCTCATCCCCTCTTCTGACAATGATTATACCAACATCACTCTCCTCCCCATAGATCTCTTCATAAACATCATCGACATGTCCCTTTCTGACATCCTCACATGTTCATCCTCTACTGACCTGATAGTCCAAACTGCTGTCCAAGGTATCAAACAACTCTTGGCTCAATTCTGCTCCTGACTCTCAGACTAGTGATTTGATGTGGGAGTCCTCACCTTTCAGGACCAAGTCTATGTCCCTGATGACTCAGATCTCCATTGATCCTACATTGTGAAGCATCATAACCACCCCTCCACCAGACACCCCAGTTATCTTAAGACCTGCCAACTTGTCTCTACAGAATTCTGGTGGCCTGGACTAGCTTCTTTTGTAAAACGATATGTAGAAGGCTGTGCCATTTGCCAACAGAATAAGGCAAACATGCATCCTACATCCCCTCCTCTCCTTCCTATCCCCTCATCTGCTTCTTGCCCTTTCCAACAGATCTCGTGTGATCTGATTATGGACCTTCCTCTTTCTAGCAGATTCAACACTCTTTTGGTCATGGTTGATCATGGCCTTACAAAAGGGGTAATTCTTTGCCCCACTACAAAAACGATCACCTCAGAAGGCATTGCCCTTCTTTTCTTCAAAAAGGTCTATACTAGATTTGGCCTTTATGACAAGATTATCTCTGACTGAGGTCCACAGTTTGCCTCTGCCTTTGCCAAAGAACTCATGAAACTCCTATACTATGATCTCTCCCTATCTACTGCATACCACCCCCAGACTGACAGAGAAACAGAGTGTGTTAACCAGGAGGTTGAGACCTACCTGTGAATCTTCTGTGGATTGAATCTGACCTCATGGGCTGATATGATCTCCCACACTGAATTTGCACACAACCACTACCCTCACTCCATCACGAATCAATTGCTGTTCTACCTCATGTATGGCTATGAACTCCATCCTCTCCACATGATCATTACTAACACCAACCTTCCTGCAGTCAAAGAACGTCTCAGATCCCTCTTGGCAGCAAGAGAAGAAGCCCTGGTGGCACATGAGCTAGCATGACAGGTGATGAAAGCCCACTTGAAGAAGCCCTTCATCCCATTTATCAAAGGTGGCTCAAAGCAAGGAACCTGAAATGTTCCCTCCCAAACCTGAAGTTTATGCTGAAACAAGAAGGACCCTTTACTATCTCTGATATCCTCTCTCCAGTCATGTATAGACTCTGCCTCCCTAACACATGGAAGATTCACAACACATTCCATACTTCCCTCCTATCTCTTTACTGCAAAAATGATGCACATGGGCTGAACTTCCTGGCTCCACCTCTAGACCTTATAGAAGGCAAAGAACAATATGAAGTAGAGCAGGTCTTATGACATTGTGGAACTCTTAAATGCCACGAATTCTTAATCAAGTGGAAGGGATATCCCATGTCAGATAACTCCTGGAAACTGGAACAAAACCTGGGAAACACCAAGGATGTCCTCCTTGACTATAAGAAGACCTGACCTAAGGTCTTTCTGCCCTCATCTTCTTGTCCCATCCATGAATCCCACATCTACACCACCTATCTCATCTGCAATGGCCATTCCTCCCACTCAACCACCAACTTATGACTACATTGAACCTTCCTACATCTCTGAGCTTCACCCTCCCATTGATGATGTTCTTTTACTAGACTCAATGACTGCCATTTTCTTGGACCTGCATGCAGCTCTTATTTTAGATTCTTTAATTGCTTCCACTTCCCCCCTTCATTACCTTATCCTTTCCCTTTGAAACAATGACCTCGCCATGGCAGCAATTCCCCTGGAAGGAGACCCTCCCATCCTCACACCCGCTATGCTCACTCAGGTACTCAGTGGACAACAAGGTGCAATAGTTCGCACCATAGAACAATTAGACAGACTAGTTGTAGTGGAGGAAGCTGCTCAACAACTTGCTCTCTTGAACCCTCCTGAAAACAATGACCCTCTCCCCACTCCACCGCCATGTTCTCCCACTCCACCAGACTCACCTCTGGGTTTACCTCCTCCAACTACTCCTTCCACTTCTTCCTCCCCAATAGGATCTGCCAAAGGAAGAGTCCTTGTAGACACTGAGGACCCTTATAGGGGTACTCACCCTTTATCCTCTTCTCATCCACAGTACTCACAAACTTGTTATAATTGCCAAAGATTAGGGCATGTCCGTGTCCAATGTCTCCTTTACCAATGCCTCTTCTGCCACCAGTCCACTCTGGGACACCCACAATATCGCTGTCCCTATCATTGGTATTGTTGCACTCTGTCCAATTCCCCTCTGTCTTCCTGATCTTCCCATCATCATTCTCCTATTACTTCCTCTGCCTCCCCTATTGCCCCTCTGACTGGTTGGAATGCTATCCCAGACATTGACCAACCTTGGTCCTATACTTTCAGCCCTGATGCTGATTCCCCACCTTCTGAACCTGGTTCTCCCTGCTCTGATGTCACTGACACATCATTCACTACCTTCCTGTCAACGGAGTTGTCAATTACTGTGTCCACCAGGTCTGCCAACTCTTCTAGGTTCAGCATGACTATCCGACTTCCAGGTACCTGTATCATTGAGGAAGATGATGAACTCTTTAGGAATAAGGACCCTGAGTTTGATGAAACCATGTGGGACAATATTACAGATGGGTGTTCTTTTACCACTTTTTAAATTGACTTCATAAATTCAGGTGACTTTATCCATATGAAGGGGGTAATATTATGATTTTCCTTACTCTTCACTGTTTTCCTTTACTCTCTCCTAGTTTCACTGTGTATTTCCTGGATGCATTCACCTTGTCATATATATTAGTCATGATCCATTCCAACATGGATCATTCCTCTTTCTTCCTACTCACTTACTCATTCTGATTAGGTGATCATCTGTTCCAACACAGACCTCCTTTTCCTTTCTTGTATTTTACACATTGTATGATTCCCTTTCAGCCAATTGGCTATTCCTTTCCACTCATATGATATTCTCTTTTCCTTGTCCTCTCTTGGTCCATGCACTTCTTGAACAGTATTTAAACCCTTGATAGTCAAGCCTGTATCTTAAGCTAGATCTACTTGAGACTAGAATCTACTCTTTTCTCTTGAATGCATTGGAGCTCACATCATTGAACCTTTACCTCTGCTTCACCCTAATACAAATCCTTTTGTGAAGGTAGTCTCTTTGGCTGTTGTACCATTGAGCTGATCTTTGCTTTTTCTTTCGAGTCTACATTTGTTCCTACCTGGACCAAGTATAACAGTTTCATTAAAGTCTGGTTCTTCATTCCTATACAAGTCATCATCATCCTCATGGGTATCTCCATGGAGAGTGCAGATGGAGAAGCTAAAATTGGATGAGGTGGGCATATCTGTAGAGGGTGTGACCAAGGACTCAGCAGAAATGGATGAGGTGAACATGACATCCATGACATCAGACCCAGGTGAGGATGGTTCTGAGGGGGGAGAATCTACATCAGGTCCAAATGTATGAGGCCAGGGGCAGTTGATATCCAGGATAGCGTTCCAACCAGTTTGAGCAGCAGATGGTAGGTGATTACATGGGGGAGAGCAACAAGGGGGGAGATTGAGATGAGGAAGAGAAGGAAGGAACAGAGGAGGACCAGTGGTGCCAATGGTATGGATGGCAGTACTGTGGGTGACCTAGAGCAAGGCAATGGCAAAATTGGCAGTGATAGAGCAAGCAGTGGGTGTACAGATGCCCTAATCATCAACAGTGATAACATGTCTATGAGTATTGTGGATAAGAGGGCAATAAGGGATAGGTTCCTCTATAGGGATCTTCTGTGTCAGCCAAAGCTCTTTCTTCATCATCCCAATGGGAGAAGAGGAAGCAGAAGGGGTGACAGGAGGGGGTAGTCCTGGGGGTGAATCCAGTAAGGTAGGAGAGCAAGGAGGGGGACAAGAAAGTGGGTCATCATTGTCAGATGGGTTTAAGAGGGCAGTTGCCAAGCAGCTTCTTCTGCCACAACTAGTTCATCTAATTGTTCCATGGTTTGAATGATCACGCCTCTTTGTCCACTAAGTGCTCAGGTCAGCATGGTGCATGTGATGGTGGGGGGGGTCTCCTTCCAAAGGAATGGCTGCCATAGTGAGATCATTGTTTCAAAGAGAAAGAATTAAGTAATGAAGAGGGGAAGTGGAGGCTATAAGAGAATCAAGAATAAGGGCTACATGAGGGTCAAGGAAAATAGCAGTCATGTAATCTAACAAAAGGACATCATCAACTGGAGAATGGAGCTCAGAAATGAAAGGAGGTGTGATATATTCATAGGTAGGAGGTTATGTGGGAGGAATTGCCATTGTATGCATTGAAAGCAGACCAGAGGTTATCTAGGTGGATTGAGTGGGTGGAGAAGGATGAGGGGAAGATTTTTGGTCAAGTCTTTTTATAGTCATTGAGGGCCTCCTTGGCATTTTTTAAATTCCATTCAGGTTCCCAGGAGTTGTCAGAGATGGAATATCCCTTCCATTTGCTTAAGAATTCACAGTGTTTTGGAGTCCTGCAGTGTTATAAAACCTGCTCCGCTTCATACTGTTCTTTGTTGTCTATAAGATCTGGAGGTGGAGCTAGGAAGTTTGGACCATAAGTGTTGTTTTTGTGATAGGGAGATAAGAGGGATGTATGGAAGGTGTTATGGATCTTCCAGGTCTTTGGTAGACAGAGTTTGTAGGTGATAGGTGATAAGACATCAGAGATGGTGAAGGGTCCTTCTCATTTCATCATGAACTTCAGATTTGGAAGGGAGCATTTCAGGTTTTTTGCTTCTAGCTATACTTTATCTCCTTTGACAAACAGGGTGAAGGGTTTCCTAGAGCATGCCTTCATGACCTGTCTTGTGAGTTCATGGGCAGCAAGAGCTTCTTCTCTCACAATGGAGAGGGTTTTGAGACTTTCCTCAACAGCTGGGAGGTTGGTGTTGGAGATGATTGTGAGAAGGGGGCAAGGTTTGTAGCTGTACATGAGGTAGAATAGCGATTGGCTGGTGACAGAGTGAGGGTGGTGGTTATGTGTGAATTCTGCATGGAAAATCATATCAGTCCATAAGGTTGGGTTCAATCCACAGAAGATCCTCAGGTAAGTTTCAACTTCTTGGTTGACTTGTTCTGTTTCACCATCAGTTTGGGGATGATATGTAGTGGAGAGGGAGAGGTCATAGCATAATATCTTGGCCAGTTTTTTGGCAAAAGTGGAGGTGAACTGTGGTCCTTGATCTGAGATAATTTTGTCATAAAGGCTGAAACAGGAGTAGACTTTTTTGAAGAAAAGGAGAGCAATGTCTTCCAAGTTGATTGTTTTCCTAGTAGGGCAAAGAATTACCCCCTTCATAAGGTCATGGTCTACCATGACCAGAAGAGTATCAAATCCATTAGAAAGGGGAAGGTCCATAATCAGATCACAGGAGATCTGTTGGAAGGGATGGGAAGTGGAGGAGGAAATAGAAAGCAACAGAGGAGAGGAGGGATGTGTATTTGCTTTATTTTGTTGGCAGATGGTGCAACTGTCTATGTAGCATTTTACAAAAGAGGCAAGTCTGGGTCACCAGAATTCTAAAGTGACAAGTTGGCAGGTTTTCAAATAACTGGAGTGTCCAGCAGTTGGGTGGTCATGGTGTTTTAGGACACAAGATCAGTAAAGGTCAGGATTATCAGGAACATAGACTCATCCCTGGAAGGTGAGGATACCCATGTCATAGGTCCAGGCAGACAGACAGGAGTGGAACTTGATGGGGAGGTTTTCTATCCCTTGGATGGCAGTCTGAACAATGGGGTCAGAGGAGAAGGAGATGGCGAGGGCATCAGAGAGAGAGGTGTCAATGACATTGATGAAGAGGTTATTTGGGAGGAGGGTGATATTGGTGTTGTCATTATCTGAAGAGAGAATGAGGTCAGGGCAGTGAAAGAGTGCATCTGGACCTGTGAGGTCTTGTCCAGGGACATAGGAGAACTTCAAGTCAAAGTCTGCCAGATCAAGCAACCACTGTGCCTGGTGATGGTTAAGGTTCTGGAGTTGACAGAAGTATGTCAGGTTCTTGTGATTGGTAAAGACCTGTACTATATGGAGAGATCTGTGGAGATGATGGCACCATGCTTTCAAAGTGCAGATCACTGCTAGGAGTTCTTTGTTGTAGATGTTGTAATTCCATTCTGCTGCCCCAAAAGTTTGGGAAAGGTATCCACAGGGATGCCAGTCCCCATTTGAGTCAGCTTGGAGGAGCACACCTCTTGAAGCATACTTGGAAGCATCAGTAGCTACAGCAAAGGGGTGAGAGACATCAGACATCATCAGCATGGGTTGGGACAGAAAGGTCTCCTTCAAGAAGAGGAATGCCTGATCACAATTGGCAGTCCAGTTCCAAGGAGTGTTCTTCTTGGTCAGGTCTAGGAGAGGTCAAACAATGTTAGATTAATGGGGAATGAACCATAAGTAGAAATTGGTGAATC
>JBBPKB010000738.1:0-11206 GCA_038089035.1 Boletellus dicymbophilus
CCTTTCTCATATTTCATATATTGTACAATTCCTCTTCAGCTAATTGGCTATTCTCTTCTACTTGTACAATATCCCCATCTCCATATTCTCTCTTGGTCCGTGCATGTTTACGATTAGTACTTAAACTGTCGATAGTCAAGCTTGTATCTTAAGCTAGATCTACTCAAGACTTGAGTCTAATCAACTCTTTCCTCTGAAACGCATCAGAGCTCGCATCATTGAACCTTCACCTCTGCTTCACCCCAATACAAATCCTTCTATGAAGGTAGTCTCTTCAGCCATTGTACCATTGAGCTGACTTGTTTGCTTTATCGAGTCTACGTTTGTTCCTACCTGGACCAGGCATAACACCTGTTCCCTGAATGTACCCCTTTGCCCCTAAACTGTGCAGTAGCACCAAACACCAGGACTAACCCTCATGTGTTTACCCAGAGGTACCATGCTCCATGAGTTGACCCATACCTTTGGAGGGTATGGGGGTAGATTGAGCTATGTATCATTGAAAAGATAAACAGGAAATAAAATTTGTGAAGAGGATGCTGTGCTTGTGCATTACATTCATAAAACTAAGCACAGACAGTCAAATATGGGATTGACTTATCCTGATGCCTGAAACCTGAAATCATAAAACATCTCAAAATACATCTAGTCAATGTGGGATGTATTCCATTGAACTGTCAGGGTCAAATGCTGCCTTTTTTATTGAAATTGAGTACCTTGTTGAGGAGATATGAGTAATTACATAATCACTTGTACTTCATACTACTGTAGTTAACACATGGGAGATTATGACATTTTCATGATGTTTATAGTACATTAAATGTGGCAAACAGCTGTATAAAATTTTGCTATCCACATTTTTCTTGCCTTAAAATTTCAAATTATCATCATTATGAAAATGTTGGCAAAAATAACTACCTTCACAATAGCCTATTGTGCACATGAAAATATTAAATTTTGAGAAACCAAAAAGTAAATACAAAACATAAAATATCAGAAAGTCCTTTTCTGGTGCTTAACACATGAACTTTCAGCTATATAAAAATGCTCGACTAAATAACTCATTTTATTGGATCTCTTGTTGATGAGAAAATGTCAAATTTTTGTGCTTGTTTTATTGTATTTGAAAAAGGTAATGTTTTCTCATTGAGAAAAGTAGTTGGGCACTCATTGCATACTACTTTTCTTAATGAGAAAACATTACCTTTTCAAATATAATGAAATGAGCTCAAAAATTTGACATTTTCTCATCAACAAAAGATCCAAAAAAAGTAGTTATTTAGTCAAGCATTTTTATATAGCTGAAAGTTCATGTGTTAAGTACCAGAAAAGGACTTGCTGATATTTTATATTTTGTATTTACTTTTTGGTTTCTCAAAATTTAATATTTTCATGTGCACAATAGGCTATTGTGAAGGTAGTTATTTTTGCCAACATTTTTCATAATGATGATAATTTGAAATTTTAAGACAAGAAAAATGTGGATAGCAAAATCTTATACAGCTGTTTGCCATTTTTAATGTACTATAAACATCATGAAAATGTCATAATCCCCCATGTGTAACTTTGTCCTTTAGTGACTACAAGTTTCCTACAAGTTACAGTGAGTCTTTTACATCAAACTGACAAGAGTGTATTGAATGTCAAAGTGTGAGGAGAAGAGAAGGTATTATCTGTTATGAAAGAGAGAAGAAAGGATAAAGAAGTGGAGAATCACAACAGCTATACTGCCAAAATTATCAACAGCATCTGGAATAGACATGGCTATGTAGTGATACAGGCATCCAATATGTTGCCTACTGGGAGAATACACTGGTTTCAGTCATCTCAGATTAAACCTGACTGTGCATCCGCCATGTCCTTACTATACCTCGCGGCTGGGTTGCAGTTCGCTGAGTTCAACAGGGTAATCGGGACATTGTGGAGGGTGGACAATACAGTGGTGCACCAGGTCGCGACCCGGTTTTACATCGAGATGTTTAAACAGCCGGTGGTCGATTTCCAGTATGCGGCCAAGGGATTGAATGCGGCGGTTGTAGCGTTGCCCAGTGAGGTGTCGTTGGAGAAATGGATTGCATCTGTGCACATTGGAATTTGTACGTTCGGTTGTAATTTTCCTTCAAGGCGAGCATCATGTTCGATCTGTGCTGACTTTTGTTGCTGGCGGCCTAGTTAGGATCAATAAGGAGGTGAATCGGATTTCTGTTCCGTTGGGAGCTGAGTTTTTCCCTTGAAGTCTTATGATAGAATTTACACTTAGTCGTTCTCGAGTAAGACTCGAAGAGACTACTCTCGCATGCGCATCTGTATCCAATGAACCCCTAGGTTTATGACCAGCGTTAGTCGACATAAGTCAGCATACGATAAGAGAAACGTAGAAAATCCGGTGAACTCACTCTTAGGCGTACGGCGTGACGGGATAACATAACTGCGCGTTTTCGATTCGTACCCAGGTCGTTTGGAGATCTCGTCTGTCGCACGAGAGGTGGCCCATTGACCGAGTCTGGCGAGGAACGCGGACGTTCAATTCGAGGTCAGGGAGTTCTAGATGTGCGGGCTGGAAGGCGTTTTTCGAGATAGGTAATAGAATTACTGACATGACGTTCGTTTGTGTACGTGGAGAGGCACGAAAAGATAATTACATATCACTTTTCGAAGTCGGTAATCTGTGACGGTAGGGAACATTAACTCGGACTGTGAGCACCATACTTATCATTGTGCGGTTCCACTCTACCCCCCGGATTGCCCCCGCAGGGTAACGCAACACCTGGATGGGAATCCTGGACGAGCTATTCGCAGGAACAGACTGCTTCCGGAGTCAGAGTTGAGCTGCACAGGATAAGCATGGGTGTCTCGTGTTACTATCCTACGGAACCTGGCGATGCTCAAGTAGGTATTTGTCATTCCTACCTGGGGCCACCTCGCGAACACAAGCATGACGTCCGAACGACTTGATTACCTGGCGAGCGCAGACAAACATCGACCCGGGATGTCTAAAGCAAGCATGATATGGAAGTAGGGGTTTGCGAGATGCTGTTCCGTTCGGCAGAGATCCGACGCGTTGAGAGGCGACCCCGTCGTGCGTCAGCAAGTCCATCCGGAAGGCGAAGGTGACAGACCGTGACAGTCGGTGTTTGTGGTCGGGGCGTATCAATCTCGATCTCGCTTGGGTCGGGCTGGGGGTCGTAAGTCGGCGAACATGTTTCGCCCGAGGAGACCAACAAGGTGATGACGTTCCTGCGCCATGGGAGAAATCGGGATGTGGCGTTTTGCACGAGATTTCGTTCGCATGGCCTACGGTATTGAATCGAATGTAAATGCGCCACTGTACGATGCAGCAACTTGTTTACTTGGAAAAGGAAGGCGGAGGCAGTATCGTGGCAATGAGATGTGTCACAACTGTAACTCTGCGAGTCGAAAGAAGGAGCGCGTGAGGCTTCGGGGGGCGATAGAGTTGGTGGAATGACTCCGCATCTCTCCGTCGTGTTAGCGTTTTCCCGGAAGAGATCGAGAAAGGAGGCAAGAAATACGGTGCCGGTCCATTTCCAACCTGAGATGTGTGATCGGTACCAGTAGTAGACGGCGCATTCCAGGACCGAAGGCGTTGTTGTCTCCGGCCGAGTTAGCCAAGACTAGGCGCATAATCGAGCGGTCAGTAGCCAGATCCAGATGTCACATCTTGGCCATGGAGCATGAAGGGTGGATCATACAGGCATGGAGAAGGGCAACATTGAGCATACTTGGACGTCGGGGCTTGGAACAGAGTACGCGGAAGAGCGTGGTTTTCAAGCTCAGCGCGCTTAGAGTTCTCCGCTTTCGATCAAGTAAGTGATGGCAACACATTCCTTTGGCTGTTGAACACGTTGAGCCAGGAGGACAAATGGTTACATGGCGCAAAAAATGTGCTAGCTGCCGATCTACGGAATATTTTCTCGCTGCGGCGTCCGCCACACGGCCGATTCGAACGACCTCGTTGCCATGTGTCGCCTTCTGTCGGTGGACGTTTCTTTGTCCAAGTTGGATGTTACGTGTCGTGGCTTACACGTTCGCAGAGCTTTGTTGTTTGTGATCGCGGGCATGACGTGTGGGTCATGATCTGGAGTTACAGCGACCCCTTGGGCCGGGTCTGTTTCCAAAGGAACCCGGTTCTGAAAATCGACCATGGAACTTGTGCCTTGACTCGAGCATGGCTGTTTTTGGTGCGGCACCTGGACATGCGAGCATTCCTACTGTGATTTGACGCATTCTATTCTCCGTGTTCGAATGTGGACAATCTGGGAATGGCGGCTGTTCGAGGCGTGGCTGGACACCCCGCAAAGCCATGTGGTGTGACGGAGCACCTCGAAGACTTCGACGATGGGCCAGCGAGGGCCATTCTCATTCTGGAGCGGCGCCGACGCTGTGCCCAGACAGTCTCAATCGGGAAGTGCGATCGACTTTCTCCAATGACGTCCGTGACCTTGTTATGATATGTTTTTGTCACGCTCCGAGCAGATTCGTATAAATGGCCGCCCTCGCTGTCCCGCTCTCCATCCCTCCTTTCCCGCCGACCGTATTGCCCTCCGTTCTTGACTTGTCTCCTCATCGCTATGGAATCACCAAGGACGCTCCCCATACCCTCCTTTTCTTGGATATCAGACAACATTGTCCTCCTCTTCGTCTCCGCCGTGTTTCTCTACGCCGCCGCCCTCGCAATATACCGTCTCTTCCTCTCTCCCCTGAGTGCGATACCTGGCCCCTGGTATGCCGCCGTGTCCAACTTCTGGATGACGACCCACGTTCTCCGCCTCCAACAATGTAAAACAAATCACCGCCTTTTTGAGGAATACGGCCCAGTTGTGCGTGTCGGTCCCAACAAGGTTATCTTCAAGGATATCACTTCGATGCGGAGCGTTTATTCTATCCACAAGTTCGACAAGAGCACGTTTTACAAGAGTCTCCTTACGTCCGTCGCTCATCTCGTGCTTCTTCGCTTCTTGCTGACGCGCCCCTTAATAGGAACGAGAACGACCATGCGTAATCGCTCTTCTCATTAATCACTGCGTATATGCACTTATTTGATCCCAGGATGACCACCCTCGATTATGTCGGCCACGCCGTCCGTCGCAAAGGGTATGCCCAGCACTATACCCTACCAAACCTCGCCCTGTTCCAGCCGGAAGCGCACGACCATGCCCTGGAACTCGTCTCTGTAAGCGGCGTGTCGTTTGCCTTTTCCGTGTCCTAAAATGGAATTAGGCTCTTGAACATATCGGCGGCAAATATCCCCTGGATTGCCTCGCTCTTTTCCGTCATTACATGGTTGACGTCATTATTTCCTCCTTTTATGGTCATCGTCAAGGCGCACTCGGTACTTGGATTCTCGGCGGGATGGACACTATTGCCGGTGCGATATCTGACTTTCCTAAGAGAGGGATTGTCGTAAGTTCATTTCGAGAACTACCTCGTGCAAGCTGACTCGGTGGGCCTTAGCGAAGTACCATGCCGTCTTGCTTGTGGAACGTGGTTTGTCGTGTTCCTAATCATCGGTGGCGCCAGATTTGCGATTCGGACAAGATCATGGGCGAGGTTGGTGATATCCTCCCTCTGGAGTTCACCTCGATGATCCATTACACCGTCTAGTTTGTCGGTGCCCGTGTATATGAAATGCGTGCCAAACAAGGCATTGAGGGGACTTTGGATTCGAGGAGAATGACTCTATTACAGCGCCTCCTTGAGTACAAGTACTCGCCTCAACAACAGATGCCGGACCACGATATCATCTCAGAACTTATGGGCCACATGTTCGTTTCTCTTTTTGAATTAGATTTATGAGTTGTCTAAATACCATTTTCTGAAGGATTGCGGGCGTCGACACCACCTCCAATACCTTGTCTTACTTTCTCTGGGAAATAACTCGCAGGCCGGACGTTTTGAAAAAGTTACAGTCCGAACTGGACCAGGCTATGCCTGATTGCCACGTCGCTCCGGACCTGGCCGTTCTTCAGAAACTTCCTTATCTGAACGCATTCATCAAAGAAGGTAGAACAATATCCCTTGTTGTGCAGGACATTCAGTGACTCAGCACTACCCGTAGGTCTCCGACTGTACAATGCGGTACCCAGCGACCTGGAGCGCGTCGTCCCGTCATCCATTTCGAAGAATGGTGCCTTTGATGAGCCATTCGATTTAATGGGTTATGCCTTGCCCCCGGGAACAATAATTGCTACGCAAAGCTGGTCGATGCACCGTGATCCGGTCATCTTTTCCTCGCCAGAGAGTTTGATTCCAGAACGATGGCTTCAGGGACCAGACGCCACTGGAGAGATGGCGCAATACCTGATGTCATTCGGAATAGGAAGCCGCCAGTGTGGGGGGATGAACTTGGCATACATGATGCTAAGACTTACAGTTGCTGTATTGGTAAGAAACTTTAACGTTACGGCCCCACCTGAAACAAACGAGCGGAGCATGGAAATCAAGGATGCCTTTGTAAGTCTACGTGTTTGACTTGAGGGTTTTATTTTACTGAGATTCTTCACCTAGGTTATCTTTCCAGCTGCCATGGAGTGCAAGCTCGTTTTTCACCATCGTAACTAAGCTCTAGTGCCAGTGCAACACTCATTCTACGCCGACGTATCCTATGAACATGTTTATCGTCGACCCCTCCCTCTTTTTCTTATAGGAAGATTAGACACTTTATAATCGCTTAATAGTTCGTTGGTCTGTGGGACCTCGAGCCCGGCTTTCGTCGTTTCTGTTATCGATAGCTGTTTTTGGGATGCGCGCTGTCTAGATACCCAGTTGGCAGGACCAAGACTAATGTAACTCGGTTGTATTCGTATCAAGTTGAATCCGGTGCCACGTCAAACAGAGGAGTGATGCAAGAATTACGCAAAATAGCATGCTTCTTGCATTCAGATAAAATACACCTTCCGTTCCTTTTTCTTGCTCGCCGACCTATGGCAGCAAGAAACCAGCCACCCGTATCACTGTCAAGGGACAACTTGAAGGTCGCGGATCAGTGGCACGAACCTACCGACAGAGAACAACCGTCGTCGCGGCTGGACATACGCACCATGTTCTCCGCGAACGGCGAGAATGAAACGAAACGAGCTATGCAGAGCCGACACCTGATAATGATAGGCAAGTTTCTGATATCACCCGAGTTCTTGACTGGTAGCGGACGGTGGGGACTTTTCAGCCATCGGCGGAACGATCGGGACGGGTATATTTCTGAGCGCTGGATCCGTGAGCAAGAGTTCAAAGTTTTGTTTTTACTCCTTCTGACTCACCGGGCCCCCTGGACTTTTTAAGGCGATTGCACTTGCAGGTCCAGGGAGCGCCTTGCTTTCGTACGTCGTCGTCGGTCTGTTTGTCTATTCTGTCGTCATCACGCTGTAAGTTTTTTCTGCAAGTTTGACTCCTCTGAGCGATCGCAGATCTCGCTAATGTTTTATGTTAGAGGCGAAATGGCTGCCATGTTTCCCGTGTCTGGCGCATTCTCGGTGTTTGGTACGCGGTTCGTGTCGCCCGCGCTTGGGTTCACGCTAGGTGAGTTCTTTATATTTGTTCAACGACTGGTGATGCCTATTAATAACAACCGTTTTGCGACACGACAGGCTGGAATTATTGGTTTCAATGGTTCGTAGTGACGAAGAGTTCCTTTTTGTCTATCGTGTCTGCGTGCTTAATAAAAACCGTTCTTTCATTGCAATCGCGTGGAACAGGGCCCTGTCGATACGTAAGTAAATAATCCTAACCCATACATTGGGGTTTCAAGTAAAGTTGTGGGCCCTAACGTGGTGCCTCTGGACTTGTTTTTGCTTTTGACTGCTCGCTCTCCCTTCCGTGACGACGTTCGCAGCTAGCGAGTTGACTGCGGCCGCGGTGATACTACAGGTATAGTAAACCGAATTCGTGCCTCCCCGTTCTACATATGTACATCATGCTAACGGAACCGCGACAACAGTTTTGGGCTCCTCAAGTGCAGTCATGGCAGTGGGCACTCGTGATCATCGTACCGATATTCTCGATGCAGCTGATACACGTTCGGATCTACGGTGCGTACACGGCGTTTTCCTTTTTTTTCTCTTCGGGGTGGGAGGTGCCGGTGGTTCTCCTTGGTAAAAAAGGGCTCATAAGTTTTTTTTTCTGGGGGGGGGAGAAAACAGGGGAATCCGAGTATTGGTTTGCGTCCATAAAAGTCGTGATGATCATCCTGTTCATCATCGTCGGCCTCGTTTATGACTGGGGTGGCATAAAGGGGCACCCGGGACCGGTGCGCCAACAGTTATATGAAGAGTAAACATCCGTTCTCAAAACATTCTTTTCTTTTGGTCTGTCTGACAAAAGGGGCTCTCGAACTTCCAAAACGGCCAAGCGTTCATCGGCGGGTTTTCCAACTTTGCTCAGACGTTCGTGTACGCGTTTTACTCGTTCGGAGGGGTGGAGCTCGTCGCCGTTGCCGCCGGCGAGTCGGCGAGTCCGTGGAAGACGGTGCCGCGCGCGGTGAAAGCGACGTTCTTCCGCATCGTTCTGTTTTACATTCTGACGATTCTGACGATCGGGTTGTGCATCAATTGGCAAGATCCGACGCTACTGAGAGCGGCCAACGGTGAGAGAGAAAGAGTCTCGCTTGTCCTGTCCACCGACCGACTATGGACCATAACGAACCAGATTCGGACGTGACGGCGTCCCCGGTGACGGTCGTGTTCCAACGCGCGGGCTTTGGCGCGGGCGTGCATGTCGTCAATGCGGTCCTGCTCACTGCCGTGCTCTCCGCGACGAACTCGGCGTTCTACGGCAGTTCGCGCATGTTGTTCTCGCTAGCTAGGACAGGCCAGGCTCCCCGGATCTTCGGGTGGGCGAACAAGCAGGGCGTCCCCGTTCCTGCGTTGCTGTGAGCGAGCAGCATCTCTTTTCTCGATCGTCCTTCAACTCATTCTCTCGATCTGATTTGGCGTCCTCGTCGATATCACACGCCCCACCTTTTTGGAAAAACAGCATGTCCCTCGCCGTAGCGTGCCTCACGTTCCTGACGACAATCTGGGGCCAAGGCGTCGTGTTCACCTGGCTGCTCAACCTGACGGGCATCTCGGCGCTGCTTGTGTGGGGGTCTATCGGAGTCATCTCGTTGCGTTTTCGCGCGGCGTGGCGCGCGCAAGGTCGTCCGCTTGCAGACCTGCCGTACACGCAACCGCTGTTCCCATTGCTGCCCGCGTGCGTCGTGGTGCTTGCGACCCTTATGTTCGCCGCAGAAGGGTACGCGGCTGTCAAAGTAGAGCCGTTTAGCGTTAGAGTGAGTCGCTTTTTTCTTCTTCTTCGGCGCATTCCTCAGTTGTTGTTTTGTTTGTTTTTTCCTTCACACGATCGGATGATGGATAAATCCATGCACGCCTACCTTTTCCGCAATCTCACAATAACTGACGGGATGACAACGCAGAACGTCGTGGCAACGTACATCGGGGTCGTGCTCTACATCGCGCTCTACGCGGGCTACGTCGCGTACGAGCGGTTCGGGCCCCTCGGTGTGGAACGGCACGTCGTGCCGCTAATGGAGGTGGATCTGGATACGGACGCGGTGTGGAAGTCCGGAGATGCGGATGCAGCGAGGGTGCGCGAACAACAGGAAGTGGAGGAAGAGGAAGAGGAGGAAGAGGAGGAGAGGGCGGGTCGGCCGTGGCTGAGGAATGCGTATCGGAAGGTGAAGTCGGGGGTAATGAAACTTTTTTGATACCCAGGAATAAAAATTTGGGCCTTTTTTGGAGCTACGTGATAGGTTATTGAGTGAAGATCTATGACTTAGCGGCGTAAGTAAAGTGTTGGTTCGACGACAAATCAATACCGATGATTATCTAATCTAACATGGGTTGTTACATTGTATGCCTGTTCGCTGTATACCGAAGTTATCACATGCTGTTTTTCTTTTCTTTCGATAATCAGTTGATGAGTTTCGCCGTCCCTTCTCAACTTGCGGTCCCGAGCCGGGCGCAGTGAATCACCACACTTTTACGCCACCAATGCAAGTTACTCCGACAAATTACAATTCAAATTGCTCCACAGTAACGTTGGTCGGGTTTTCCGTGGAGATCATGATCGTTATTGATCATGAATGGTGACGAATTTGATTTCACATCCCGACCTTTTTTTTTTTTTTTGAGGCTGTACCATGAAAATTACACACGCATGCGCGATATGATCGTTTTTCGAATTCGAACGACGTCGCCAGGCAACTTTGCACGCTAAACCAACTTGAGACGGGGGGGACCGTCGGAAGGAGGCACACATTTCACGTTTGACGTACACAACAGGGGTGGGACTTTATGTACAGCCTATCAATCGTCGCGATCAAATATCTTTTCTCATTCTGTGAATCCGCCGCTCCGATTGATAACGTGTTATTCAACAAACTCGAGTCACAGCCGGCGGGGGATCTTGGCATAATGCAGTGAGACCTCGTGATGGCTGTTTGGGTGATTCGAGGCAGTGCATGAGGGTTTATGTAGTATGCCTGTCGCCTTGGAGATACGATAGCGTGCATGCTAGCCTGGCAGTGCCCCCTATTAAATAGTAACGTCCACAAACCCCGCAACGTCACTCTCACGTACAACTTTGTTCGTACCTGGACTTCAGCTTGGGGACCTGACCGCTCGTGCCAAGGAGATGGTAAGATGATGGATGACATGGATCGATTCGTGACTCTAAATGTATTCCCACACCTGAGAAATCTACTACTTCGGATCATTTCCAGTTCACTGGGAAAGTTGAAACCCCCCTTTGACGACTCTGGGGGAGGGCAGGGGGAGCCGGGGAGGACCGCCCGTCGGGATGGTGCCACTTCCGGCCTGAATTGACGAACGTGCACGGTGGATCGCATTGAAAACCGGTAATGAAACATTGGCAGATCGTGTCGACTCGTTGCCATCGTTGAAGTGCTCGGTGGCGTCGAGTGCTACATACCCAGGGGCCCGGGCAAGTCTGCGAGCTTCTTGAAACCCAGGGCTCAGATCCCGGGCCAGGAGGAGCAGACGGCGAACAATGTCCCCAATCGGTGCGTCGTGCAAGAGAATTCAGCATAGCCATCGCGCGGGTGCCTTCGTGTTGTGAGAGCATGCCACGAAACGTGTTTTTGTTGTTGTTGCGAATCCCAGATATTCAATGTGCCTCGGGCTTCGAAGTAACGTCAGGGTCCGCACACGCACACGCACACGCACACTCACACTCA
>JBBPKB010000739.1:0-11203 GCA_038089035.1 Boletellus dicymbophilus
ACGTATCGTAGAGTTATGTCATCGCCACCGCCCTAGTGCAGTGCACAGGATCTCTCACTTACCTGGACAATCAGCTGAGAGGGGGCCATATCAATGTGACCATATTGTCGTCGTCGTCGTCGTCGTGTTGCAGAGGCCGTGCCATCGCTGTTGTGCTCGTGTGCGTGTCGTTATGGTCCCGAACAACCAGATAAGTGTTAGCCGTGTCAGCGTGATAGTGTCGTTGTCGTCGTGTCACTGGGAGACGTGATCAGCTCACGGTCATGTCATCAGCGAGACCGTAGCTGCGCATGTTACTGTCGCGATCATATCGAGTTCAAGCGAGTGTATCATTCAGGCCCTAGTCATATGAAGGGGCCCAGGGGTTGCAACTTGGAGATGAAAATTTTTAATTTTCAGATGGCGGGACACACGGACCATTAACCATTGATGCATCACAGTGTCTGTATATGAGGTGGACCATATAATAGATACATAACAGGGATGCAGTGGCAAGTGGGCAAAAATAATGCATAATTTGGTGGCGGAAGGGTAAGGACAACGCAATAGATATTACAACGAATGGGTCGAAATGATTCTGGGAACAGGAATTATGCATGACTAGTATCATGATGGATGAACAGGATTGATCCATAGTAACACGGAATGGGGTGCGAGGGTGATACTAGTGAGAGTGATGCATAACGAGCGATTGAACAGAGGACTCGCTGCATGAGACTGATACATTACAGTGGATGGGATAAAAAAATAGTGATGCATAAATGAGACGGCCCGGGAAGGCCTGAGCTCATTCAACACGGGAGTGATGCAAAGCTAGATTGGACAGTTGACAGGAGGCCCGCACGGGACTGATGCACTGTTACACCGGAGAAGACAGAAAAGTAGCGATGCATAGCTAGTACATGCGGATAAAAGGCACAGACTTGTACTACACCGGAATGTTGGATGGGGTAGATAATGCATAACTAGTTGTGAAAGGATTGTCAGGACGAGGAGGTTCATAAATTTGCATCAATGTCGTACGAGGATCCTCGTGCTTTGTTGCATCAAATTGACAGTATCATAAGAACAGTGTGCTTGGTTGCCACACTGAGAGACCTGAGACAGAATCAACTCGACTTGTCGAGCACTTGCGAGAAGCTGGCATAGCCTAATGAAACGCAGTTGAGATCTCCGCGCAGTGGTCCCTGAGTCGTGAAGTGTATGTCACGAAGCATCAATAATCACAGATTCCCTTCGAACTCCCTCGCCCGACTCCTTGTCGGGTGTGGTTTGAACGGCGTACTAACTTTGTTTGAATATGTCAATATTTCTTGAACTTCGACGGAACGCAAGTGAATCGTTACTAAGTCATACGTCATGCTTAATAACGCTTCAAGCTTCAAGTTTAATCAATGTCCACTTTAAATCTCGTACGTAGATCCGGCTTGCCAATACAGTGACTATCGTGCCGAATTGGCGCTGCTACAGTTAACTATACCGTGACCAATGATTCCGCACACTCTAGGCCTTTTCTGAGTGCGAAAAAAACGAACAGGCTAGCAGAAACTTAGCACAGCTCCTCCTGGTCTCTTTTAGCCACCGGATTGTCAGGAAAGGTTTGACGGTTGTCAATCTTGGAATCGGTAAATTTCATGATATGGACTTCCATTCCGCTTCTTCCGTGAGTGCCAACAAGGGTGTTGCTTGTATCTGCAACGCCTGCGGGCCGAATTCTGTTCGTCGACTGGTTTGCACCTCGGGCCAAACCGACACGGATAATTACCATGTAAAACGTGATAGAGATTATTGGCATCATCTTGATAGCGAGCCAAATAAAAACAAAACAACGTTGCGCAATTATTAACTGACCGCAAAGTTTGTGTGATAACTTACCACGTCCAAAGACACGAACTCGCGGAGAGATTTCGTCACAAAGAAAACCAGCGCAACGAGAAGAGAGAACGAGTAAATTATGCCAGCATCAACCACGACGTGCAAGATGTGCTGCAGTCGAGATTTTCCGGAACAATATTCAGCTGTCTTCCTCTGAATTCGCCAGATACGGAATGCCAACAAAACTTTTTAAAAAAGGTTAAAAACACACTCGGTCCCGGAGCAAGTACGCACATGTCGTCAAGATGTTGCATACGAGTGTGGATACGAAAAACGCCGCGACCCACTCAAAAAGACCTGGATTAGGTGTGTGCGATTGAACGTATGCACTTATAATCCCAGTTACTTTGGAAGGTAATTAATGATGATATTTATTTCCAATAACAGCACAGAGACGACTTACCACAAACAGAAAACCAGAGCATTATTGGAAGAACCATGACGAGTTTAGATTGCCATGCCGCATAACAGCGATAGATCTGTAATATGGTTTATGTTAGTGTCCACCTATACCAAGAAAATACCTACGACGACGCCGTCTCCTATAAGCGTCTGTACATTATATAGGACGCCCTTGCACAGGAAAGTCCATTGAGACAGTTCCATGAGATACCCGAAAGTCCCTCCTGCGTCTGTGTCTCGATACAACACAAAACCCTGGATGACCCTTAATATATTGATCACAAGATGCTGTATCCAGGTAATATAATCCATGATCTTGGTAGACATAAAATGAAAAAATCACACGTACCGTTGTACTAACAAGCAGCAACGCGCATGCAACAATGAACATCTTGCGGTTTACTTGATGAGTGGACCGTTTATTCAGCAGCGTCCAGATTGTCCCTCCGAACATCAAGAGCGAAAAACCTTCATGCAAAATCGATCAGCAATCTTTTTCCTATTATCATTCCCTTCGCAAGTGTCTTACCATACAGAACAGATTCCATCAATGCAGACAGCAGCGTCGACTTAAACACAGAATCTGGATCCATCGTTTCAGGACAAGCACTTGCAAAGAACTCGAGCTCGAACAAATTCTGAGATGATAGGATTAAGAAGGGAGTGAGGCACACTCAGCAGCCTGGAGTCTCTTATTAGTCTTCGGAATATTACATAGCGACCGCCTGTAATGTAACCTTGCACCCGAAACATGTCATAACTTACCTAACTTGCATGAGATGGCAACTCGGTGCATAATAAAATCGTATCTCGAGAGATGGACCGGATGGCGTTTAAATTTCATTGGTTATAGGAAATCCGGGAAATCCAAAAGGCAGGGAATCAAGGAGAAATCCGGATTATAATGGATCTTATGGGACTGCGCCATCTGGGTGTTGCGTTGTGCAAGCAGACTATTGGTACGGTAGTAGTTCACGGCTGTCACGGAGCCACACCGCTGAGTTCACACGTGACAACCTGTTGCAATGTCAGAAAATTTAAAACATACCACATTACTAATACGGAATATGGTCCCTGAAATATGGTTATTTCTAAACCGGTACTACGGATCAGTACTTATATACAACTTGAAGCCTGAAGCAACGTTAAACTGAGTTTCTGCAGATGTGCTGGAACCCGGCCGCCTGCAGAGCCCGTTTCCAGTGTGACGCCCGTGCTTCCGAGCTTGAGCTCCCAGAATGATTGTAAATAAAGTGCGCGATGAGACCTCCTAACAGTTTATCAGAAAGGTTGGAGCGGCGTATTGTGGCTAGCCAAACTTAACGGCCAATCCATCGGTATATACGCTTTTGACCAACACTCGCACTTGCCAGAATTTCGCGGAATTGTTTGTAGTCGTATCACATTGTTTTCGAAGCCTAAGGCTTTCAACTGCAGCCGCCTACGTGGCCGTCATATTCACGACTCGCCCCATACTTACTACAGCTACAACAGTATCTTGCAATATTGCGTTAGCCAAACCTCGGCATTTAGAAAAAAAAAGAAACGAATTGCACTAGATATCCTTTGCAGAGACGGAAATGAATTTCAGGGAATATATCTCTTTTCCGACATCCGGAGGATACGAGAATCATTGACTGTCCCCCACCATTCCACGGCACCCTTCAGAGCCCGCACGATCTCCCCTACTTCGTCATCATCGTCCTCTGTCCTGCCCCGAGCATCCTCTGTCCCGGTTTCCTTTCCTCTTCCCTTTCCAAAGTCCCTTCCCTTTCCTATGTCGACACCAAACGAGGCAATTGCGCGCCGCTTCTGCACAACACGTTTCTCATATCCGGGTATCGTCGCACACATGACATGAATTCCATATTCGAGTCTCCTTGCCGCATTGGCAAGTACGAGGGTCCTAAGAAAATGCGCAGTGAACAGTGTCAAAGTCAATAAACAAATCCTCCCTTGGCCTTGGTGACGCACCTATCCTGCGTGGCCATCGGCGCGCCCGCTAAGATGTCCCAGGCGGTGTTAGACGACGATTTTGCGTCGAGAGAGACAGGAAAGACCAGATGCAGGGACTTGCGAAGCGCTTCGAACGCGTTCGTGCGTGTTTCGACCTAGCAAAAAAAAGTGCGCATAGGTCGTCCAGTGCAATGAGTAACAACACCACTCACAGGCACCTTGCGCGAAAAACTCGCTTCTAATTCCATCGTTACCTCAGGAATGTCGACCTCCGCTGTCGGGTGAGGATAGTTCGTGAACATTCATCTAAAAGCGAGGGGCCTGCTGACTTACATCGTTCATCCACGGCATCGTTGACCATGGTCGTAGCAGGCCCCTTCTTGATTCCCACCTCCATGATCTCTACATCGTCCTCATCTTCGTCGTTACGTGTCGATGCATCCCAGACTGGCGCACCCGAGGCGGCCTGATTCAGATCCTGAATTTCGCTTGCTTTTTCGACAGGATTAGGGTTCTGGCTGGGCACTTTGAACGGAACCTTAAAAGGCGTCTTGAACGGTTTCCTCAAACTGCTCGCTGAACTATGAGGCCGCGTAACTGTTCAGTCCCTCCGTGAGTCGTGACCAAACAAGATCGAACACAGCGAACAGTAGGCGTACTGAGAGGAGACGGCATTATCGGGCAAGTGACAGTGCTCGTAGAATTCGATCCGTTGATTGAATTAGTGCCCATCATTGTCTGAACGTCTTTCGTATTCTCTATCTTGGCCTTTTTCAACTTTGGCAACGCAAACTTGTCACATTCGTGAGTATTAGGTCGTTTGAACCCTTGAACAGGGATCGAGTCTAAGCAATCCCAGAGTGTCTTTTGACCTGCGTCGATCTGTTTTGCTTGCAAAACTCGAGCAGACACGGGCGCGCTTTGCGGTAACATAGGTTTTTGTGGCTCACAGCCGTCGTCATCCTCATATCCAGCATTCCAAGCAGACCTTGAAATCACCGCTGCCGCATAGTCTTCCTCAGAGAGGTTTGTCTTCCGCTGTCGTGTCTTGTCCGGGGACTTGCATACCTGTGTGAGCACGTTGCACAAATCATCCAAGAAGCCGAACTGATGGAAACGGACGCACATCGCACATCTTGTCACAGATACTCTCCATGAGATCGTCGTTCACTGTATCGATGATCTCGCCGAAGTACCTGCATACATACTGAAACATGTCAACGCGTAATCTAAACCGAAAAATAGCAGCGCGCACAACGTGTCGGCATGTTGTAACATTTTCGGAAAAACTGATAAGCTGTGGGGACAATGGAGCGGGCGGGCGTGAATAATCGGGCTAAGTGCAGCCTGGAAATAAGCTTACTGCTCCTAGACTATCGATCGAGCGTTGACTAGGCTCAGGTCCATTTCTGGAAGATGCTGCATCTTGTCTTCTTGCGTGGGTACCTGATACCAATCTTCGAAGATGGAGGGCATCCTCGCGTGCTTAGAGCTGTATGAGCGAACGGCAAACTTATTAATGTCGGTTCTTACAATAGTACAGTATGCAGCGAGAGGGCTACCGGCCAAATAGTTAGGAAAACGCAATGATGACACCATCAAACTCACCAACCCATCGCGACCTGCCCGACCTATCACAATATAGATGTTAACTCGCAATCGGATCTGTGGAAGATAGCCGACCTGTTTCCTGATAGTATCCTGAAACCCGTTAGATACTGGCTTCCACTGCTCGCGATATACGTTGTTTACCTTCCATACTCTTCGGAAGATCATAATGAATGATGTATCTAGATCATCAAGTTAATACAAGGACACCCGCGGCAAACGCTTTTGAAACACATACCGTACGTCGCTTTTGTCGATCCCCATTCCGAAAGCAATTGTCGCGCAAACCTTACAAGGACTCGAATCACTCGAGATCACGGTGTTTGGTGACGATCACCTACTACGTCTATGCCACCTTCACCATTCCCACCTATCTCCCATTCTTTCAGAGTCTTGCTCAACGTTTTGGAGCTGTTTTTTTTTCACACCCACTGTTCACCACAGCAACGTTTACAAAATCGAATGACTTACTTTACCCCTCGGTGATATGGTCGAGCACTTTGCCCCTTCCTGCGAAGGTAATCCGAGAGCTCATCGCACATCTCCCGTTTCCGACAATAAATGATGCCGGAAGATGGACGGTCACGACGCCGATGCAATGACTCTATGAATTCTAGGATCTCTTGCATCAGAGAAAGAGGTTCCGGTGCTGACTTGTATCGAACCTGCAGAACGCGACGTTAGTCAGCTGGGGGGGATCTGAGTTGATATACTTACCTCGTAGAAAAGATTGGAACGATTAAACGGGTGGATAGCTGTAAAGAGCTTTTCTTCTGTCATTTTGAGGCTCCGAGTGATATCTTGCTGAACGCTGCAGGAAGTATGAGAGGGGAGTGAGAGAAGATAAATAACTTTTTGTATTTACGCTTTGGTAGCAGTTGCCGTTAATGCCATGATTGGGACGCCTGGAAAGCGTTCGCGGAAGGAACCGAGTCTTCTATATTCTTCCCTGAAATCGTGTCCCCATTCCTATTGATTGATAAATACGAGGAAAGAGATTCAAAAACTAAGCTAACAGAAATACAATGTGCCTAGAGGGCGTCCACTTCAGTATAACGGAAACCCGGCAAGAATCACACCTCATCAACCACAAGTCTATTCAGCTGACCATTTCCGTAAACGGTAGCTAGCGTACGCATCAAATCTTGTGTGCAAAGTTTTTCTGGAGTTGCTGGGCGGCCTGTATGTTAAGGTGAAGCTAAATAAAAGAGCAAATGCACTGACTATAAAATAGACGATTCCTTGGTCGTTTTGATGATAGATCTCTGATAATCTAATGGATTTGATCTACTCCGTCTCGTGATACAAGAGAATTTAGGTACCTCGCTTTTATCACCTTTCGTCGTTTCAGAAGTCAGTGAGACTGCTGGTATACCTTTGTTCCGAAGATTGGTCACTTCTGCATCGATGTTAATCGAGATTTATAGGTTGAGTGAAAAAAATTACGATTTTTCATCAGAGCTGCTCGGAATATGAGTAAATACATAAAAACGAATATTATCACTCTTACCAAGGAGGGGGGAAACAACGATCGAAACGCCGCACTAGTATACGGGGGTTGGTTACCGTCTTCAAAACAAACTGAAAAGACTCACATCCTCTGCAATCGCCGGAATCTGGAAGCACAGGCTCTGTCACTTCCAAATATGCAAGAAAGTTTTGCTTGGAATTTGTCTGAAACGAACCTTTCCCATACCTGTCGGGGCAAGGACAAAGACGTCTGCACCTATAGCGGCGCATTTATCCACATTCGACCACCATATGTGTAGTTTTGCTCACCAGATATAGCAGCCCGAATGATCTCCTTTTGTTTTCCCTTGTAACCAGAAAATCCAAACTCTAGCTCCATGAATATAATAGAAAACGTCCCCGACGTATGATACGCACTGTCGGTCAACACTCTAAATGTGCACAACATCTGAGCACTGCACGGTGACCGTAGGACATACATAAACGAACCTATTACACTTGTTCATCACGTCTAATGATGTCGAACTCTGCTCATCTCGCCTGACTTCGCTATTGTCGCTTTCACGCGTTGGTGAGCTCGCCGGGACGAGTACAACAGCATTGCCTGCATTAACTGCATGGATTTGCTCGTCAGAAATATTATCCAGCACGTCATTGTCGCTTTCTCCTTCTTCCTTAGAGAATTCTGGGTCATCGATGGAGTACAGGTACGCGTCGTAGTCGTCCATGGTGCTGTGTCAAGAAGAACGCGACGGAAGAAGACGCGTCATCACGTGACATCATTCACAATTTTATGTCAGCATCCCCTTTCGGCATCCGAGTCATTGGGCTTAATGACAGTGCCTCATTTACTTCGACTTGGATGATAATTCGGGTCGCAGAGGTTCGTAGGTACTACAAACTTGTAAGTTTCATGTTCCTGCTTGGACCCACAGCCTTAATGTCTAAATTCCTCGGAAGTGTGAATGTCGAAGTTGAAAGTGCGTTCTCAGACCAAGGAACTACTATCATGAGGGCTTTGTCATATTTATATCGTCAGAGCCGGGTATGCTCGTCACGTCTTCGAGAAAGAACGATTACCAATGGACTAATCGGCATTTCCTCATCCCTTGACTCGCCCACTTCATAGCTCCGAAATTTGGTGGAGATAGAGATACCGTAACCCCTCAAGTAGGGCCTTCTGATAAAATAGCATCATCATCAATCAGTCAGCTCACAATTAAGTGTATAGCTGTCTACATTTTGCATTTCCTGCTGATGACAGTGCATTATTAACTCGCCTTGGATATGATAATAGTGATGACAGGCCCAGCTGTCATATCCAGTATATAAAGCCTCGCCACGCAACGATGAGCTCCATCTTCAACACAACGTTCTACTGTTCTCACCACTTTTCTATTCACCAAAAACATCCTAGTTATGTCGTCGTTCATGGCTCCGGTCATCAAACCTGCTTCCCGTCTCGCTCGGTACCGTGCGCTGTCCCCCAATGCTTCAGTTCACGTGTCGCCACTTCAACTCGGTGCCATGAGCATCGGGGATAAGTGGGAAAAATATGGCCACGGAAGCATGACCAAGGAATCATCCTTCAAATTGCTGGATGCGTTTTATGACGCCGGCGGAAACTTCATCGACACGGCCAATGCTTAGTGAGTACTTGTGCACGAATTCTAGACCGTCCTTTTATTGACCTGCCACAGCCAGGACCAGTCGTCCGAAGAGTTTATTGGAGAGTGGGCTGAAGGCCGTGGTATTAGAGATCAGCTCGTCATCGCAACCAAGGTGAGCATCATTGTTACCATTCTCGAACTGCGTGATAATCTTTTTTCAAGTACTCGACGAACTATATGCGCGGCGAGGACGGTATAAAGCAACAGACAATGTTTGTAGGCAACAGCCTAAAATCGATGCATCTCAGCGTCGAAGCCAGCTTGAAGAAGTTGAGGACGACGTACATTGATATTTTCTACATCCACTGGTGGGACTGGGAAACGTCCATCGAAGAAGTAATGAATGGCCTGCATAACCTTGTTCAACAAGGAAAAGTTCTCTATTTGGTGCGTGTTGAGAGTATCCACCTGAGTTGTTTGATTTGATCTACCTTTCTAGGGTGTTTCCGATACTCCCGCCTGGGTAGTTTCTGAGGCGAACCGTTACGCTCGTGATCACGGAAAGACGCCGTTCGTGGTTTATCAAGGTATGTGGAACGTGATGGAACGCTCTTTTGAGCGGGAGATTATCCCGATGTGCAAGGCCCATGGTACGTATATTGCCAGCGCCGATTGTCGTCGGATCTTATGATAATATTTAGGTATGGCCTTGGCTCCGTGGGGTGTGTTGGCGCGAGGAAAATTCCGCACGAATGAGGAAGAAGAACGGCGTGAGCAGTCTGGCGAGAAAGGGCGCACTGTCAACAAAGCCGAATGGAAGCGAAATGAACAAGAGAAAGTTGTCAGCGCGGCATTAGAGAAGGTCGCCAAAGAAGTTGGCGCTAAGAGCGTTACTGCAGTAGCGATCGCATACGTGATGCAAAAGACGCCATACGTATTCCCTATTATCGGCGGTCGCAAGGTGGAACACCTGCAAGCTAATTTGGAAGCTCTGGAAATTATCCTCTCACCTGAGCATATCAAGTATTTGGAGAGCATTGTTCCGTTCGACATCGGGTTCCCAACCAGTGTTATTGTCAGTCTTTCAGTTTGCCGAGCTTCCCTTCCTCGCTTACTTTTATTTTCCAGGGAGATGGTAGTGATTACTTTTTTTTGATGAAGAGTGCTGGTTACTTGGAAAAGCAGCCTGGCCTTCGTGCAATTGTCCCAGACCTTTCCTGAATACATATAGATAGTTAAACTATCTATGATGTAGTATATGTGTGCTTGCGAACCTGGATTGATTATTTTCTTCTATGTTGTAAATAAGTATCTCAAGAAAATCGTTCGGAGTTGCACAAATTTACAGTAACCACACGATATAGACTGAACGACAAATACAGTATTCGTCTCGTTCTGCAAATTCTAGGATTTTACGGTTTAATCGTTCAACAGCACGTCGTTCGACCATGAATTCCACTTGTCTGCGGCTTCTAACAAATCCCTTCCTTTCTTTCTCAAGGCGGCCAAAGAACTGGGGTGGATTGGTAGCCTCAAAGGGGGATTGTCCAAGTAGGCCGCCTTATACACTGCTTCTGCGAATTTGTTAGGATCACCATTGAAAACTCTGTCGGCATTCGCAAGAAGACTACGCCATTTCATGGTCGGAAGTGAAGGGTTCGTATAAGCGGGATGAATGGGGTCGGTTATCGCATTAACAGTAGGACACTTTGTGCGAAATGGTCCCGGTTCAAGGATTGTCACCTACAACAAACCACAACAATAAGTCTTAAGTCAAGCATTGATGATTGCCACATAGCAAGTGAGCGTGTTTACCTTAATGTTCCACTCAGGACAAAGCTCTTCCGCGAGGCCTTCGCTTAAAGCTTCCAGCGCTATGCAATCACGGTTTCATCGATAATGAAAACTTGCGCAAACCTACAAACACACCAAATTTGCTATAGATATCCTATCAACCAAGCTCGATCAAATTTTATTAAGTGTTATATGCTCACCTTGCGCAATAGTATACACAACCCGCCGAAGATCTGATACCCGACAGAGACGACACTTGAAGCAGTCGGCCTCCCATCGGCCTATTCTCTTCACGGAAAAACCTGATTGCCTCCCTGGTGACATGTGAAGCGCCCCAAAAGTTGACTTCGAAGACATTACGTGCGGTGCTCTCTTTCGTGCCTTCTAGTTCCGCTACGATCCCGAATCCGGCATTGTTCACGACCACGTCGATGCGACCGAATTTTTCTTTGCTCGCAGCGAACGCAGTGACCACTTCGTCGGGTTCC
>JBBPKB010000740.1:0-11191 GCA_038089035.1 Boletellus dicymbophilus
CATCCGACTCCACTTCACCTCTGGATATCATCCCGAGGGCGATGGCCAAACCGAGCACATGAACCAGACCCTGGAACAGTATCTTCGGATTTATTGCAACTACCAGCAGGACAATTGGTCGGAACTCCTGCCCCTTGTGGAATTTGCTTATAACAACACTCCGAATGCTACTACAGGTGTCTCTCCGTTCTTTGCTAATAAAGGTTACCATCCCAACCTTGCCGTCTACCCTGAGCGAGATCTTACCTCTGCCCGAGCTCAAGAATACTCTGTTGGCCTTGACTCCCTCCACATTTTCTTTCGTGATGAAATAGCTGCTGCACAGCAATGCTACCAAGGACCCGCTAATGCTAAACAGACTCCTGCACCGGACTTTAAGGTTGGTGATCAGGTTTTCATCAAGGCTAAGTACTTCCACTCTACACGCCCATCTAAAAAACTCTTCGAGAAGAACTTAGGTCCCTATACCATTATCACACAAGCTGGCAGCCTTTCCTTCATGCTCCAACTTCCGGAAAATATGAAGTCCGTACATCCAGTCTTCCATGTTTCCCAGTTAGAACCCACTGTACCCAACACGATCCCGAACCGCATTCAGTCACCCCCACCTCCTGTTGAAGCTGACAGTGAACCTGAGTATGAGATCTCTGAGATTTTGGACTCGAAGATAGATCGGCGATGAAGAAATTGCAAATTATTGTATCTTGTTTGTTGGTCTGGTTATGAGGGTACTGACAAAGAGACATCCTGGCTATTAGCAATGGAACTTGGCCATGCATTGGAACTCGTTGAGGAGTTTCATCTTCACTATCCCACCAAACCCAGTCCAATTTCCACTTAACTCTGTGTTATTCTGAATTTGATACTTTGGTTACAGGAAGGCAAGGACTACACTATGTCACCTTCTGCATCCCCTACTCCTTCCTCTCTGGCCACCTTTCCACCTCTGCTTCCTCACTGCGTCCCTGCGCCGCTGCCATGTTCTCTGCCCTCTTCCTCGTGTCCTCCTCTGCGGCCCTTCTCATGGCTTCCTCCACAGCCCTTCTCACGGCCTCCTCTGCAGCCCTCCTCGCGGCCTCCTCCTCAGCCCTCCTCCTCGCCTCCTCTGCTTGTCGCTGCTCCTCTTCTCTCTTTGCTCTCATGCATCATTTCCGCTCGTCAGCCTTCACGTTCCAGAGGTTGTTGTCGTCAGCATAGTTTTCCACGAGATGCTCGTCATCCCACTCCGTGATATAGGTGATGTTGGACATGGTGGTCATAGTTGGGGTTGAAGGAGCGTTTCCACTTGGGCCTGGCCTTTTATTCTCACAGATATTTTTCTAACTCTGCTCAGATAAATGAAGTCCTGTGATATGCGTCTTTGGCCTTCAGGGGTTCAGGCCTAAGAGGGGGATACTGTCATATCCCGAGTGCAAGTCCAACTCCTGTAATTCCGGAATATTCTCCATTTGTATTTCCGATTCTTATTTCATATTTCCTGTTGCTCTTTCGCCTTGGACTTGTGATATTGAAACCTTTATTTCTGACACCTGACATTCTCCTGTTTCCATCTGTCATTCTGTCATTTGTTCATCACATCTGACATTCCTATTACATCTGTCATCCTTCTGTCTGTCTGTCTATTCCTTTGCAACACCCATACCATTCCGATGTTTCATATTCCTTACTCTGATGTTTCACATTCTATACTCCGACTTCTCCTCCATATATAAGTCTTGTAACTCTGTCGTATTTTCTTAGTTCAAATATCGACTAAACTTCTTGATTAAACTTCTGTGCACTCTGTCTTAATCCTCGTCCGACTCTCCCTCTCTCCCTCAGTCATTGAGTGACTACCTCCAACCTCTGACCCTCTGAAATTCGGGACACCGGATCTGCTGTAAGGGCGCACCACATAAGGTGAAGCCAAGTCCCATCCAACCAACTACTCTGAAGTTTCGGAGTAGCTCCACCCCCTTTGTGCATAGTTCCGACCCACCCCGAGTTTGACCAGTTTGACAGAGATGCAGTAACTGATCACAATACCAATATTACTGTACTTCCAGAACAACTTTTCATTAACAATATTTCCATATCTTCTTCATTCTATAACAAAATACAAAAAGAAACACAAAAAATAAAAATAAAGAAATACCTACATTTACATATGATACTCAAGATTCCATCTTCATAAACCAAAATAAAAAAGTCTTTGTTCCAGAACCTTTACACATGGAATTACTTAAAATTTGTTATGATTCTCCTTTAGCTGGTCATTCAGGACAAGCCAGGATGCTTCACCTTCTTACCAGATATTTTTCTTGGCCTGGAGTCACCAAAGATACCAAACAATATGTAGACAGCTGCCATACATGTGCCCAAAAAAAGGGATCCTCAAAGGCACCAGTTGGCAAGCTATTACCATTACCTATGCCTACAAAGCCTTGGACTGATCTTTCTGTTGATTCTATTACTGGTTTACCTACTTCAAACAAATTTGATTCCATCTGTGTAATAGTAGACCGCTTCTCAAAGGAGGTAGTCTTCATTCCACGTTTCAAAACTACTTCCTCAAAGGAATTAGCTTCTGATTTCCGAGATTATGTTTGGTGTATCCATGGACTACCTTCTTCTATTGTGTCGGATAGAGGACCTCAGTTCGCTTCAGAGTTTACCAAAGAGTTATGGTAATTATTAGGAATTGCTGAAAAGATCTCTACTGCTTATCACTCTCAAACAGATGGGCAAACAGAGTGCATCAATAGACATCTAGAGCAATATCTCTGCTCTTATGTGGCAAAGAAGCAGGGAGAATGGGCAGAATGGATTAAATTAGCACAATTTCATCATAACAACTCTCTATCTACTGCCACAGGATCTATTCCTTTTGCTATCACTAGAAACTATTTCTCTAGACTAGGATTCGAAGGAAATGTGGTGGATTTAGGAGGACAATTTGGAAAGGAATGTGTAAAAGTCACAAAGAGATCCAAGATGCTTTGGAGGAATCATGAAAGAGGATGAAGATCCAAGGAGATAAAAGGTGATCAGAAGCACCCAATTACCAAATAGGGGACAAAGTTTGGCTGTCAACCAAACACCTAAAACTACCCTATATGGCAAAGAAGCTTACCCAGAAATGGATTGGTCCTTATTCCACAATGCAAATCCTTCCTAATGCTGTAAAACTTTGATTACCAAAGACTGTTACCATACATCCCACAGTCAACATCTCCATGGTCAGACCTTATTGAGATACACTTCCTGGTCACCCCATTGTTCGCCCAAATGCTATAGAGGGCTTTGATGAAGGGCATGAGGAGTATGAGGTTGATTACATAGCAGGATCTAGGATGAAAGGGAAAATATTGGAATACTTGGTACATTGGAAAGGATGGGACAAAACAGATCATACATAGGAACCAGAATCTCACCTTACACATGCAAAGGAATCCATAGAGAAATATCACCACTCACACCCCTCAGCTCAATGCAATCTATGCGGTATTATTACTCATCTATTCAAATCCTTGTTTCGACCCATTGGACCAGATCTCAAACCAAACAAAGACTCTGTCTTGATTTGGAATCAGGATCAGATATTTAAATGACCTTTTATGCCACCATCATCCCCCCATCATCATCATCATGTTCACCAACACCATCCTCACTGCCCTCATCATCCTCCTCACCTCCATCTTTGCCCTCACTGCCACTATCATTGCCACCTTTGCTGTCCTCACCTTTCTCATCTGGCAATCCACCACTGGCAGCCACCCTATTTTTATCCAGACTTTTAGGTCCACCAAGGGCCTCACCATCATAACAGGGGAACCATATCATTTCGACCCCAACTCGCAGGTGGACCATGGGTGGAACCCACTCCATGGCAATGCACCAGCAGAGGTGGGCATTATAGGCCCTGAGATAGCACCAAATTCCGGACACTCATGGAGTAATAGCACACCAGAGGGATGGAATTAAGGACATGGACACAATTTTTTAGTTTGTATATTAACTTTTTATGGACTAAACTTTCCTTTAATTTTGTACTTTTTATAAATTTCTTACTTACTTCTTTCTTTTCTTTACTTTAGGTGGTAGTGACTCCCGCTTTAGAAGGGGGGGTAGTGTTACAACACCAATACTATACTTATACAAAATGGTACATTATAGTTGTAGTCACTATCCTTGGAACAATTATTGGATCATTGATATTAATGATCCAAGGATAAAACCCTCTAATTACCTAACACATACCCTTATTTACCTTTCCTGTACATTTCTCTTCCATTTCCTCTTTATCTAAATCTGTACACATTCCTATCGCATTCCTGTATTATCCTGGGCTCACCAGGTAGTTAAACACCTTATCTAGACCATAGGAATGCACACAGCTTGGTCTGTGCTCATACTCCTTAGGGTATAAATAGGGGCTCGCATGTACCATCTACCTTAGCCTAATCCACTTGTATTCTTGTTGGCATTCAGTTGCAAGGCTTGAGCTACAGAGTATTAAGGACAAAGCTATCACCTATCTCTGTCTTATTTTCATCCAACACTTTCTCATTACCTTGCCAGCTATAGTGGTTGCTGTAAGATTGTCCAGCCAGTGTGGTATCTAAAGGGCTTGTGCCTGGAAGGTCATAACAGTAACTGCAACCTGAGATTGTGGTACAACTGTGACTCCTTTGTTGTCTTGTTCAATACCAATAGTGTGATCTTCTCATCAGGATAAGGCATTAGTCATGCCCATGGAAGATCTGGGTTTGTATAACCATTTGAAATTAAACCATGAAAGGTACAATGCCCAATGAACTTGGTGTTTGTTAAGGTCTTGTTGTTTCATGAACTGTTGAAGGTTTGCATGATCATTCCTAATTTCAAACTTGTAGTGACTACCTTCCAGGCAATACCTCCATTATTCCAGGCTGTTTATGACACTAAGCATTTTCTTATCCATTATGGGATAATTATGCTGTTCAGGTGTCATAGAATACAAGGAGAATGCAAGTGGATGCCACTTTTTGTCTTTTTCAATCAACAAAACAACACTAGTGGCATAGTCCAATGTGTCTGTCTCCAATTGAAACTTGTTGTTGATATCTGGAAACATGAGGAAAGGTGTCATAGTGAAATGGTGCTTTAGGTCATTAAAGGCCTTTTCCTGAAATTCTGTCCATTTGAATGGGATGTCTTTCTTTGTCAGATCATTCAAAGGACATGCTATCTGAGCATATCCTTCAATAAACCTGCAATAGATATTTGCAAGTCCTAGAAAGCTTTGAATGCCTTTGACATTGGTAGGTGTCAGCCATTCCAAGATAGCTTTCACTTTGTCTGTGTTCATCTTAATTCCAGAGGGTGAGATGGTCATTCTAAGGAATTCTACTTCTATGACTCTGAATGAACACTTCTTGGATTTGACAAACAAGTCATGGTTGGAAAGTTGTTTGAGGAGTTCTAACATGATTTTGTCATGCTCCTCTTGTGATGATGTTTTGGTGAAAATCATGAGATTGTCAATATAGACAACAACACAGTCCATGTCATCGAATATTTCATTCATCATCTGCTGGAATGTAGAAGGGGAGTTGCAAAGTCCAAAGAACATTATGAGTGGCTCATAAATTCCTCTGTGTGTAACAAATGCTACTTTCCATTCATCTCCTTCCTTAATCCTAACATTGTTGTAACCCCATCAAAGATCCATCTTCATGAACATCTTTGCTCCTGTAAGTTTGTCAACTAATTGTGAGATGAGTAGCAACAGTTAATTGTTCTTGACAATATGCTCATTGAGGTATCTGTAGTCCTGAACCATTTGCTTTTGTCTATCCTTCTTTGGCACAAAGAATACTGGTGAAGTCTGGGGTGTCTTAGAAGGTCTGATATAGTCCTTCTGAAGGTGTTCATCAATGAAGTCACTGACTTCTTTCTGCTTGTCCAGAGAAAGGGGTATGAGCCTTCCTTTCTTTGTGGTAAATGAATCCATAAGGTCAATAGCATGATCCCAGGGTTTTTGAACTGGCATCCATTCCAATGCTTTCTTCAAGAACATGTACAGATATTTGTGATATTCCTTTGATACAATATCCATAGGATTGAGTTCTACTTTTCCTTTATTCTACTTGTAGAGATGCTCTGTGGTGTTCTTGATAAAGGCCCATGTAAGGAATCCTTTTTCAAGTTCTTCTTCTTCTGCAAACACTTCTGTGTGTCTTGTCTGCAACTGTTTGCAGGTGGGAGGACATTTGTTTAGAACAAGTGCCCCTTTAGTTCAATTGATAGTAGGGTAGCATGCTTGTAACCATGTATTCCCTAAGATTACTGAATTAACACTGAGTCCAAGTACATCTGCATGCACTCTTTCCCAATGTCCTTGATAGTCAATAATGATGTCAGCATAATGCATAACATCTCCTAATGCATTATGGGTTCCATCCACATTGTAGATAGGAATGGGTTTTTCCCTAAAAGTCAGGGGGATCTTGTTCTGTTTGGCCCATTCTTTATCCACACTGGTATATTGGCTCCACTATCCACTAGGGCTTGGACATCTACAAAGCATGCTTGCTTGCCAAACTGTCTTGATGAAACCTTGATGGATAGTGAAATTTCTTGTAGCCTTGTAGACTGAATTTTAATTTCTCTGATATCCAAATGATCAACTTCTGGATGATTGATAGTGGAACGAAGCACAGGTTTAGAGCCCCTGCCAAGAACTTGAGACCCTACTGGCTGTGAATAAATAGATTCCAAATTTGATTCTCCTTCAGAGCCAAAGGTGTGCAGTCTAGTAGCACAAGTTCCCAGATTGTTCACATTGTCTTTCCTTTTCCCTGAGTGCTTCTGTCCTCATTCTCCTTCATGTCAAAGAAGAAGGTTTTTGCCTCATTGAATGACATATTCCTGATTGCATGAGATGGGCTTTCATCCTCCTCATGGACATGATAGAGTCTCCTAACACCTCTTAGGTCTCCCCAATAGTGCTCTTCATCTTCCTGTGGAGTGAACTGCCTAGTTCCCATTGCTTTAGGACAGCCACACTTGTGAAACCCTCTTTTGTATCCACAGTGTCTGCAGATGCTGACTGGTTTCTTACACTTATGAGCAAAGTGCCCTGTTTCTCCATAGTTGAAACATTTGGCTTAACCTCCTAGAGAAGGCTTCCCTTGTCCATTGAAGGCATTGATGCCATAGTCCCAGTAATACTCCTCTTGAAGGAAATATGCAACTTGGTGGAATTTCTTTCAATTTTCCTGAGAAGATGATCCTGTATAATTCTGAATAGATTTGGAAAAGAGCTTGAACTCTTCCAAGGTCTTTCCAACTCATTGGAAATTGGCTAAGGCTTCATTTACATTGTCAGTGTGAAGACCCTGCTCGAAGATCTTGAGCATGATGTCATTGCTGACATTGTACTTGAAGACCCAAAGTCCAATTTCTTCCTTGTGACTGGTTTTATGCCAGAGATTCAAGAATTCTGCACAAAATACATCCACTGATAGAGATCCTTGATGTAATCCCATAAGTCTCTTGACAGCCCAATCCTACTGAAGGATTCATCTGAACAATGATTCAATGTCTACAACTAGATTTCTCCATTGTGCAAGGACTGAGGTTCCTTGTGCTAGTTGTTTGAGCTCAACCTCTGCATAGTAAGAACCTTTCTGTCCTTTCAAATGTGAGAGTACTGCATAAGCTCAGTTCTTCTGGTGTACTGGTGTGTCCAGGATGAACTGCTTTGGATTACAGTTAAACCATGCTCTCATCTTCATCCACCACTTGTCAAAATCTTTCATGGATCTGGCATAAGTGCCTGGGTCTGAGAATATCTTGACCTTGTTGGTGCCACTGGAGATGGTAGCTGGTCTAGCTCCTTGTTTGTCCCCTGCATCTACTGCTTCAGCCCATATTCCAATTTCTAGTAGATTATGAGTGTGTTGCTCTGCTTCCATAGCTTTGTCATTAGCACTTGCACATGCTCAATCTGTGTGATTTAGCAACTCTTGCAATGCTTCTCTCTATATTTCCAACTGTTGTGCCCTTTGGTTAGCTGTCTGGGCTGCTGCTATGGCAGCTGCAATATCTTGTAGCACCTGAGTGTAGCAATTGACCAAATTGTTCCATTCCTGGAGGTAAATGTTGGCAGGTTGGTCAGCCATCTTGACTAGTGCCTAAAGGTATGTTCTGCTCTGCAATTCTGTAAAAGGTTCTTACTCCTAACACTGTGAGAAATCCAGTTTCTCCAGGGTGATGGTAAAACATGTGGTTTGGCAAAAAAACCAAACAATAAGATACAAGACCAAGAATAGGAAAATGATTTCCAAAAAGATCAAGAAGACAAAATAAATACTACTTATGATGAGCATATTTATGGAATTATCTTTCCAAAGATCTTGTGGTCTTAAGAAGTTTACTGCAGTGATGAGTTGCCTTGTAAGGAACTCCTGTTCTGCAATGTAGAAGCTTCTGTACTTCTATCAACTAGGGATGATTCCATGAATTGAACCAATTCTGTACTTGTGGATGCTCCTGGGACAACATGTCCTGACTCATCATGTAGAGCCATTGGAAAGGCAACAATGTAGATGTTAACCTGGCTGTTGAGCATTTTGAGCTCTACAAGCTCCAACTGTTCCTAAGATGGTTCTTTGGGAACTTCCTCAATGTGTCCAGGTTGAAGTCCATCTGGTGGCTGTATGTCTGCCATACCAACTGTCCTGATCCTGATTCCAATCTTCTGGGTTCCAAGGTATGAATCCATCTTCTCCATTGGCAAGATCCCAATTGTTGTTGTCTGGGTTACCCCAATCATTGGTTGCTTTCTCTGCAACTCCTGGTTGCAGTTCTCTGAAGTATTCTGCTTTGTAGTCTCATCCTTGCAGTGATTCAGGTGTTTCCAAACCTGGTACTGCTGTAGAGCCTGTATTACTCCTGTTGTGACCTCAGGCACAAGACCCTTAGTAACACACTGGGTGGACAATCTTACAGCTCCCACTATAGCTGGCAAGATAAAGAGTAGAAGTATGACTGACAAAGTGTAGTGTGACTGACTAGACCAATCATGACTGACACAATGTAGTGTGACTGACAAGTAGGAAAGTGTAGCTTTATTTCCTTAATACCTTGTAATGGATACAATCATCATCACAGGCTACCTCTGTGGGTTGCTTCAATTGGTGCTGGATTTGAATGTACATGGCCTAGATAAGAGTGCATAATGCTATTGGCTGATATAAATAGTATGCATAGGTTTGCATAGCCTTGCTGAAGTCCATGTCTAGCCTTGGTGCACAGCCAAGATAAGAGAAAGTAATGCTATTGGCTAGGAGTCATCATGAGTCATAGTGAGTCATGAGCAACTAATGCCATTGGCTGGGAAAAGTAGGATCATAAGTGCATAGCTGAGATAAGACAGATTAATGTCGTAGGTTGGTATAAATAGAATGCATAACCATAGGTCATGTGATGATGAGAGATAAGATAAGATAGGGCATAGTGGAGAATAGGCAGAGAGCATAGGACATAGATGTAGTTGGCATAGGTTATTGAGGTGTAGAGACTGAGATAAGCATATGAAATGAAATGAAAAATTGCCCCTGTGTACTGCTGTATCATAACACATTGACCTTGCCATTGTTATTGCTGTTTCAATGGGGTCACTGTCATTATCATTGTCATTGTGAGGGTGCTTGCAAATTCATCAGCAAAGATGTTATGATGACTTGAGGGATACAGATACCATGACAAGCATGGTTAAAAACAAGACCACAGATCAAGATAGAAAGACCCTACATATTCAAGCCTGTTAGCCTCAATAAAACACATTAGGAGGACATATTTATGGAGAGGACACCATTGCATTGTCTTCTTCCTCATTGTTATTGTTGCTATCACAGTGGAGGCAAGTTGTTATGCTGCCCTTGTCACCATCATCACCACTGAGGTGAGAGTGCACTGTTCCCCTCATTGTTGCAACAATGGGCACACTATGTATTCATTCTACTTCATTATCTCTTACTGTGGTCACAATTAGGGTAGGCATTACACTGCCTTTGCAAAGGAATAGGTCAGTGTAGATAGGATGAACTGATAAGTCATGTGGCTAGATTAATCAAGTCACATGACTAGGTGTCAGCTATTTTCTAGCTTGCTTCCCAATCCACCTGCCCACACCAAAACAATGATGACCACAAGATGAACATTGTGGCTGTGATAGTGTGCCAACCACCACAATAGCAATGACAATGAGGGTGAGGGCAATGAAATGGCCTACCCTCTCAGCAACAGTGGCAGCAACAAGGGCAGTCCAGCCATGTTCTCCCTGTTGGGTAGCTAGGCTTGTGCTATGCTAATGTGAGCAAGCCAAGAGTGGCACAAGGATGCCAAAACAGAAATGAAAAAGATTAGCCATATTTAGTTGTTCTGCCACAGATCCAGTATATAAAGGATTGTCAGCTAGATTATCTACAGACCAATCTACCTCCACACCACCATGCTTGGCAGTCACACAATTCCTTAGTCTGAATCATTAAACTTTATCCTAGTCCTGTTTATCACTCCTACCATAATGATGACAACAGTGAAGGAGAGAGTAGTGTAACAATGCACCCTCACTACAACAAAAATGCCAATTGCAAGGACAATGCAACAGTGTGCTTCCACCACAGCTATGACAGCAGCTGCAAGAGGAGCACAGTGAAGTGCTCCTACCACCATGAGGACAGCAGGGGTGATGGTGATAGCAATGTCACAGCACACTTCCACCACAGTGGCAATGACAGGGGCAGTGCAATAATGTGTCTCTACTGCAACAAATAGGACAATGATGAGAGCAGGCACAACACAACAGCACACCCCACCACAGTGATGATATGCTTCCATTAATATGTAAGTACCATCAAGCAAGCCAATTTGCTGTTGCTTACTCTGTAGCCCACCTGGCTGACCCTGCAAATGCTTCCAAGTGCAAACTCCTCCTGTCTCTGGCTGCTGCTGTCTCTCAGCTTACTACCCTCCCTGGGCCCACCTTACCACAATGGCAACACTGACAATGACAAGGGCAGTGCAATGATCCCCCCTCACCATAATAATGACAACAGTGAGACAAGAACAAGCATGGCAGTGTGCTCACATGGCACAATGACATGCCTTCACAACAACAATGATGGTGAGAGCATGAGCAATGCAATGGCATGCCTTGATG